>PVJA010021984.1:0-34855 GCA_004027025.1 Myocastor coypus
GATTACAGGCGTGATCCACCATGCCCGGCTTGTTTCAGTTTCTTGACTGTGTGGCTGCAATACTTTTCTAAAGTGTAGGTGAAGTGGCTGCTGTATGATGAACTTGACTGAGGATAGTGGAAGCTACAGTTATAATAATAGAACTATCTATGAAAACTAGCACCAGAGCAGAAATTAGATATCCTGACTTGTCACCAGTCCATGGTTATTCTTGGGAAAAATGTTTTGGTTGATAGTGCAATGGGTTACTAAGCATCAGGCTATGCTTCTAGATACCCCTGAGGTTAATGTAAAGACTTTCAGTATCAATCTTGCTTTACTGATGCTTACAGGCTCCAATGTTAGCCAATCTTGTGAACAGGTGATTCTTAGCCCTATACAAGCATCTATGACAACAGTAATCTGACCCTATAAGACTTCAAGAAGGCTTGGTTAACTCATGGAAGTATCTTTGCCTATGAAGCATATCAAAATTTAGGTTATGCAGTTGTCACTTTGCAACAGGTTATTGAGGCTAAACCCTAGCTCTCAGTGGGCTCTTTCTTGAGACCCAGAGGATGTAGCTCTTTTGCTGGCATTAGTATTTGGAAAAAACAAAAAGTTAAATACACATCCATGAAATATGCCTTTTTTTTCTGGAATACTTTATTCCAGAGGGGCTCAGTCCTTCTTGGCAGCTGCTTTCCTTATGGCAGTCAGCACGTTGCTCAGCTCCTCATGGTTCCTCTTCAGGGGGATATGTGTCCACACCATCTTCTTGATGAACTTGAGGGTATGTTTGTCCTTGAGCAGCTCCATGGCACACTGCTCATAGGGGGCGAAGCCACATGCACACCTCCGGGATCATGTCCCACATGAATTTGTTGTGTTTGGTAAAGCATCTGCAACGGCATCTGTGCCTCGGTTTGCTCACATTCTTAGTCCCCTCATAGCCCTTCTTGAGGCCCATGGCCATGGGATGGTGGGGAGCCATGGTTACTGTTCTTCAGTGGTTACTGTGGGGGAAGCAAATATGCCTATGTGGTTCACAGGCCCATTCAGCCATCTGACAGTGGGTTTGTTAACTAATATGTAATCTATAAAGAAAACAGGAAATTCTATAATCCTCAGAGACAGTCTATCTTCCCAAGAAGATAAGCCCATTTGAGATGTTATGTGGATTCGTTTTTTAACTTCTGTTATTGTTGTGGATCCAGAAACAACAAAAATTTTATAAGACTTGTTAATCTAGTCCAAGCCCAATAGGGTATCCAACTATATGGATAGCTCTTGGATAGAGTCAGCTACATCTCAAGTATCTGAGGAAAAAGACTAACCAAAGCAAAAAATGGCAGTGATGTGAACTCTAGATGATCTGAGATTACTATTCAAAAATTATGTCTTCATTACTAATCCAAATGTAGATAAATAGTGTCTGTGATCTGTAATCCACTGTACTTTAGATACACTATTGGGACTCCTGTTTTTAAAGTAGACCCGCCACTTGGTAATTCTTATTTTAAAAGGGAATACAGATCCATATGTGTAAACATGACATTGTCTCCCTAGTGTAAGAACCTGAAAGGGTAAATGAGATACGAAAGTTACAATGGATACTGTGAAAGGGAAAGAAATGTAGATAATTCTTTTAGGCCTATAGCTCTCAGCATCCTCACATCTCTTTTTGTCATACTTCCTCCTTCACAGGAAGTATGTAAATCTGATGTACTCTTCATATTTGGGCTCAACATTCCCAACTTAATTGTAAAGTAACAAATTCACAGAGCTTTCTCCTAGTGAGCAGGCAGCTCAAAAGTTCTCTGCATGTAGGGACAACTCTTTTCTCATTGCCTTTTGACAAATTTTTCTCAACCCACCTGTTGAGCCACAACATTCTAAAGTGATTAGAGAGCACATAATATCCAGTAGGTATTGCCTATAGTCCTTTTCAGCCAGAAGTAGCTTTATAAAGCCATATGCTCAATAACCCATAATAAACTATGATGGCTTATTTATTTATTTATTTATTTTATTGAGTGTAGGGTTTACAGGGTCCAAAGGTCCCACTACACAGTTTCAACTTACAGTGATTCTCCTGTTTTCAGCTTTCCAAGAGCTGGGATTAGAGGTGTGCACCACCATGCCCAGTCTCATTCACAGTCTCAGGGCACCCCAAGGGCAGGGCTGGCATGGCAGGCTGGAGATCAAAACTCCAACCTCTGCATCTGCCTAAGCCGGAGGCTGAATCTGTTGAGCTATCTGGCCAGCCCTAAACTATAAAGATTTATGTCCCTCAGGAGTGGCAACTTGGCCAGGCAAGTGGATGTGACCTGTCAGTAAGGGAGATCCAGAAATCATTCAAAGAATAGTTTCTAAGCCCTGTACCTGGTACCAATCAACAAATGGTATCTTCAATTCTGGTACAAGGTCAAGCTGGTTTTTGATAGGAAGACCCAGATCTGACCTCAGGATACAAGATATAAAAGAGAATTGACAATGATCTCATGGCTACTGCTTTCTTTCTCGGTGGACTACTCTGAACTCAGCAGGATAAATTTCTTTTCCTACCTTAATTGACCTACATTATGCAAAATACACTTGTTTGCCTTCTTTCAGTACCTTTAATACATGTAACAGCTTGATGCCTTTTGCACATTTTTTTCCAATTCTTTATACAGGACTAGAACCTAAAAAGGCCCAAACCCTGATAACAGATCTGTGTGACTTACACTGACAAATTAATATGCAATCTGCCCGTGCAAAACAGAAGTATGGGACTGAGGAGAGTGCTCAGTGGAATAAGTGCTTGTCTACGAAGCACAAAGTCCTGAGTTTGATCCCTAGTACCACCAAAAAAAAAGCCCCAAACATACAAACAAACAAACAAACAGAAGTATGCATGACTTTGAATAAGGCAGATTTCTTAGCTGAAGACAATTCCTGGAAAGGGAACTAGTTGTGAATCTAGAAAAATAACATGCCATGAAGTGGTAGGAATGAGTGTTTAAGTCCTTTATATAGGATGAGTATGATACACCATAGTACACAGTATACATCACATTTCTTCCATTTTCATTACATTTTCCACTTCTACACTTCCATACTACCATCTTTAAATGGTTTCTTTTCATCCTCTTCCCTCATACTTTCTTTTACCTCCCTCCCTCCCTCCCTCCCTCCCTCTCTCCCTCCCTCTTTCTCTTTTTTCTTTCTTTCTTTCTTTCTTTCTTTCTTTCTTTCTTTCTTTCTTTCATATGTGTGTTTGAATCCAAGGCCTCTGTAAAGATGTACTTCCTCATTCTCTTAATTTAAAAAAATAGGATTTCACAAAGTTTCCCAGGTCAGATTTGAACCTGTGATCTTTCCACTTCAGCCTACCATAGAGCTGGGATTCCAGCCATGTGCCACTGTGCCTAGTTTTGAGTGGGTTTTTTCATTTATCCCATGCCTTGTTTTCCACTATTAAGGATTCAGCAAAATTTAACTGAATTCCTCTTTGGTTTTGAAACAAAATTTTGTTGCTGATTAAATCTATAGGCACAAGGAAATGAGGACAGCTAACTAACAGCTATAAAATGACAGCTACAGGGGCTGGGGAGACAGCTCTGTGGCACAAGCGCCTGCCTGGCAAGTGCAAGGTGGTGAGTTTGAACCCTGGTCCCACAAAAAAAAAAAAAAAAAAAGAAAAAAACCTGACAGCTACAGCACTTCAGTTTTTAATATATTTATAGATTTTCTTCTGTACAATTTCTACACTTGTATATAAAACCTGCCCATCCTGCCCTATACACTGTAACAGGAACTGTTTGGGATCTAAAGAGGAGGCTTTGTACTTAATAAGTACATTAATTTTGGGAGCTGTCAATATGTATTTAAAAATAAATTAAACTTTTAAATGTCATGGCATCATTAGTTTGGATGTCAAATATCTCTCAAAAGGCATGTGCTAAAAGCTTCATTGTCATCTAATGGACTTTTGGAAAGTGACTATATCATTAGGGCTCTAGATTCATCAGTGAACTAATCAATTGATGGATTTATATTTGATGATTTTAATGGATGATGGTGGACTCCTAGAGTAGTGATGCCGAAACTTTTAGAGGCCAAGTCCTCAAAGTGTAACCTCAAATCCACTTACTAATCACAGAGTGCCTCTGTGTGCACTGTTATTGTCTGCTGGGCTGCTGGTGTGGTGCTAAGGTGACTTGGCTTGATTCCAACAGAGAGGCCTTTGAGTGCCCACTATGGTACCCATGTCACGGGATTGTGACCACTGACCTAGGAGACAGTGTCTAGTTGAACTGAGTGGGTCATAGAAGTGTGACTTTATAGACTATATTTTGTTCCCAGGCCCCTCTCCCTTCTCTCAGCTATTATCTTAATTACTTTTCTTGTAACTGAGACATAATACCCAAAGCCCAAAGGTAAGGAAGGAAAGGCTTTTTTAGCTCATAACTTATAGAGATTTTAGTCCATAACTGGCTGGTTCCAAGGCAGAGTGACACATGACAAAGGGGCAACATTTAAGACACTGGAAGAC
Source organism: Myocastor coypus (assembly GCA_004027025.1). Lineage (NCBI taxonomy): Eukaryota > Metazoa > Chordata > Mammalia > Rodentia > Myocastoridae > Myocastor > Myocastor coypus. The sequence goes on from PVJA010021984.1 coordinate 4,520, forward strand.
TGCAAAAGCAACAAGAGAAAGCAAGACAAGTTTTTTTTTCTGGCCCTTATATTGTATGTAGGCTACTCTCCTTAGGGTGACTGTAGCACTCACACTCTTAACCCCAGCAATGGACCATGAATCAATCATAAACTCTAAAGTCACTATCTCTGAAAAGCCCATCCCCCATGACTACATAAGGCTTTGGGGAGACATCCAGATATAATAGCTGCCATGTTTTGAACAGGTTTCCACCACTGAATTGTTCTAAAATGATAGGCCTGGTCATTCTATCTTTATATTGAAGCCTGGCCTTCAACAGGTGTGCCTCCAGCCACAGCTGCAGTGTGTTTTCATCTTGTGCACTGACTCCCTTGAGGGTCTAACTGTCTGACTGACCATAACATTTCTAGCTAATTTTGCTGTTTATAATAATACTCCAGATAAGACACTGAACAAAACTAAAATGCAGTTTGTGTCCTAGAATATCTTATAAAGCCATTTAAAATTGATAATGGAGTTGAAATTACTGCTAATGATGTTCAGTGTGTTCCCTCAGAGTATTTAATGAGAACATTGATATGCAATTGTTCCTACCCACTTCAAGTTAACAGATGCAGTTTTCAAACTGACAGACCTTGTCATTTGCATTATGTGCTAGATGAAACAATTTATGAGCTTCTAAAACTGAGTAGGATTATAATTCTCAGTGGCAATTCTTATCATCCAATCAAGTTTAAAAGGTGTATATTATCATACCAAATAGCACACAGAAGTGGAAGCCGAGGTGCAAACACAAGTAAAGGGCATGAATACTACCAATTCCAATGAACAAAGAACGAAAACAAAAAGTCACATCAAAAACTGAGGCTCGCCTGATGAGATAGCTCCGTGGCACAAGTGCCTGCCTGGCAAGTGTAAGGCCGTGAGTTTGAATCCTGGTCCTGCCAAAAAAAAAAAAAGGAAAGAAGTCTGTCCCTCTGTCTCTGTTAAAGGCCTGGTGAGATAGCTCAGTAGAATAAGTGCTTGCCTGGCAAACCCAAGGACCTGAATTCAATCCCTAGTCCTGAAAAAAAACCTGAGGCTCATATCCTGCCAAAGGTCTGGCTACTCTTACCTGTTATCCATATTTCTCTAAATCCCTGCACATGGTGGTTATGTTCAATGTGGAAGAAAGAATCTGGTGGTCAATTCACCTGTCTCACTTTATAGGTGGGAAAAGTAAAATCTAGAGGGGAAAAGAACTTGTCAAATGTCCCCAGTAGTTCAATTTGGCAGGTTTAGCAGATTTTTGATTTTCAGGTTGCGGGTCTTTTAAAACGGCAGCCTGTTAAGTCCCTAATTCTTCAAGATACTATTTTACAAAACAGAATTAAAAAAATAAAAAAAATAAAAAGACAGAATTGCTGTTATCTCCTAAAAATAAAAATTACTGAGTCCCATTTCAGATTTACCGAATCAGAATGTCAAGAATGGACCAGGAAAATCTGCATTTTAACAAGCTCTGTACTTCTATCACACATGGAATTTTAAAAAGTACTTCCCGAGACACTTTTTACCTCAGCTTTTTATTTCCAAGTATTTAAAATAAATAAAATAACAGTAGATCTGAAATGCCCTCACAATTCCTATGGTAACATGTATAATGTAGAACCAAACCAATAACCATAAGAAACTTTACTGGTGAAGCACATTTCTGAGTGGTTTTGGGAGGACAGCCTCTTCAGCAGCCCCCTAGGCATTTTTTTACTTTCTCCTCCGTAACGCAAGCTGTCTTTAGGATGCCCTTACTGAATTCTAATTTCTCTGTCGACTCACAAAATCTCTAAAGATGGGCTTTAGGTATGTAATATACTTTCAGCTTCTCCTGCCTCTACCAATCACCCAAAGAGCCCAGGGCAGAAGCTCCCCCTTCCACCCACCTCCTCCCAGCTCCCTCCCCGCCCAGCTACGTGTAAGAATACAGGCAATAGAGTTGGACTCAAAGAGTTAATGATCAGCGTGCTGAAGAGTGGCAGGGAGAGTGGCCAATAGGGTGCTTACGCAAGCAGTACGTCTGGTGGAGATGGGAGTGAGACAAAGCTTGAGAAAGGGAACCAGCGGCGGCCTAAGGGTGAGAGGGCAGTCAGGGTTACAGGTTTGGAAGGGGCGGAGGAGGACAAGGGGAAGAAGGAGGGGGACGAAGGAAGAAGAGGGAGGAGGAGGGGAGAGGACGCAGGGCTGAGAAAGCACACAAGCATCAGTCCTTAATCCCCGTTCTCCCTTGTTATTAGGGTGTGGTAGCACAGGGACATCCTGGAACCTGGTGTATGGCCACGGAGGTACAGCATCCAGACTCCATGCCCTGTCAGAACCAGCAACTAAACTCTGCTTCAACCCCAAGTCCCGAGCTGCTGCGACCTGGAGACCCGATCCCGGATTGTACCGGGAATAATAGCGCCGCCGTGGCTAAACTGACTCTCCTCACTGGACACGCCCATTGTAGCGTGACTGCTGAGTGTGATTCTCAGGCCTGTGGCACCACGATCCTTAACTCTGAGAGCACCAGCGACATTTATAACAGTAGCAACTATGACGCACATGCTGGCGACTCCCTTCTAGGGGACAGCGAACTCTCCCGACAGATAGGGTCGCAGCTGAAACTTCTGCCTATGAATGATCAAATCCGAGAGTTGCAGACCATCATCCGGGACAAGTAAGTCCAGAATGGAAGGGGAGAGAGACAGGCTGGATGGAGAAGGGTCTGTATGGAGTGGGCGGGAACTGGAAATAAAAAACCCTAAGGAGTAGTGTTTTTGCCCTTGAGGAAACGGTCTTTGGAGAGATTAGGCCAGGGCCTTTTCTTTGAGGAATATGTTCCAGAGCAGTCATTTCACACGCACTGGCAACCTTTTCCTAGTTTATAATTCACTTTGAGTAGAGATTGGATCTTTTAAGTAGACCTGAATCTCCAGGCTTCTTCTTCTCTTCGAGCAATGACGATCCTCAGCCATTCCCAGCAGGTGAACGCCCAGTGTTTGTCTACGTGTAAAATTTACACTCTAAAATGGTTACTACCTATGGCTGTGCATTACCATGAAATGCCTCAGGTTCACAGATAAAACTAATACAGTTCCAAGGAAATGTGGTTGTGCTGCACTGTCCCTTTGATCCTTCACTTCTACATTTAATATGTAGAGTTTCAGGTTTCCCCAGTCACGTGAAATTATATCATGTAATTGTTACTGATGGCTTTACTGCAAGTTTGCAGAACATAGACAACAGAGCGAAAGGTGTCTTTCACTCCTGCTGCTCTCACAAACTCTGGGAGCCTGAACTTCATGTTAAAGTACTATTTTAAAATTGCTTTTGGAAAATCCATGTAAAATATGGAAAGTATGTACCATAATGAACTGCAGCTGGTTTCTTTATTTGTTTTCACTGTTTTCCCCCCTTTTTGGTAAGTGACATTCTTGTCAGCTTCCCAAGGAACTGGGACTACAGGTGTGCACGATTACACCCCAGTCCCCCTTCACTGCATGCTAAATGGGTACCTGCATATCAGAATACCACCTATTTTCAGTGGTGAGGCATATCTTGATAAAAATGGGCGCTATGCTCCCAGTTATAATAGGCCCTAACTTGTTTCTTTGCCTATGGATTTTCTTTATTACAGCAGCCTTCTGATGTCTCAGGGGCTACCAAATAAAATCTTGAGCTCTTAGCTTGATACTTAGGCCCTTCCTCATTTCTAGGAATTATTCTGAAACATCTCTGCTCCTACTGTTATCTAGAATCCCCTATATTTTCTTCCCTATTCTTGTTAAGATCCTATATTTATTTATTTATTTTGGTCTTCTTGAGACAGGATTTTGCTATGCATGGCTTTCAGGCTGGCCTCGAACACACTTTGTAGCCCAGACTGGCCTCAAAACTCGTAAGGATCCTCCTGCATCAGCCTCCAGCATGATGGGATTACAGGCTATCACCACTATGCCCAGCCCAATCTATTTTTCAAAGTTAAAAACAGCTTTAAATATACACCTTTGTGAAGAAACCTTTTAATCATTCCTGCCTGATTTTTAGTGACATTTTAATGGAAAAAATGAAGCTTCTATTTTGTATATTACTACTTGTGTGTTGATCTTATCTTGCCTGTTAAGTTTTAGGCTCTTTGAAGGCAGAATCTACTACATCTATGAATTTCAACCATGCCTTGTAGGTAAAAGATGCTCAATTATTAAAGATTTTTTCTGGCCCTTAAAATTTATACTCTAAGTATGAATCTAAATCATTTAACTGTTTACAATGAATCGGTGTGGAAAACATCTGTGATCACATGGTGTAATAAAGAGACAAAGGATTGATCTTCACAAGTATGAAGTTCAGGCATGTTTGGTAGTAGTGGTGTGAACAGCTGAAATGAAGTATTTGTGAAACAAAATAGGATGGCGATTCTTGTTCCTGTAGAGCAAGAGTTAGCTAATGTTGAGGCTTGAACTTCACTATACCTGTAGAAGAGATTTGGGGCCTTACTGAGCCCCCCAGAAGTTACCCTGTCTATCTGTATATTTTCAGTGGTTTAGTATTTTAAACCAAGCATGGTGATGCATGACTGTAATCCCAGCAGTATAGGAGGTTAGGGCAGGAGGTATCTACATTAACATGTGCAACTTAAAAACTTCGGAAACCTTGTCTTAAAAAAAAATTAAAAGGGCAGGGGGAAGGTATAATGTAGCTGATGGGAAGGCCATAGGTTCAGTTCCTAGTACCACAAAACAAAATTCTTCATTGAGATACACTTCACATGCCAGACATTTTAGGTATTTGTGCACACTGTCTGTGTACCACTACATATAATGGTCAGTGTTAAAACATTTTCATCACCTAAATAAGCCGCATTTTTCTCTGACCTCCCCAAACCCTAAACAATAGCCAGTCTACTTTCTGTGTCTATTAATTTGCCAATTTGTATGTTTCTCTTTTCCAAGTTATTTTTAACTTAAACATGAAAATTTTAATTTTCCATTTCTAGTTATTTTAATAGTACATGTTTGCATTGTGTAATGGTTCCATTCCTTGTGGGGAGTTGGTGCATGCCCATAACACATCTCAGTTTTTTTCATCCTCTGTCTTTCTCCTTTCTCCCCACTTGGTTTTTTGATCCCTTTCCTAATTGAGCAAGCTCTAGCTTCCTATCTCTTATTATCTGTCAGGTATTTTGATCTTTATGTATATTTTGAGTTTCTTATGTAAATGAAATTATGTGATATATAAGGTTATGTGTCTGCTTTATTTTACTTAACACATTCTCAAGATGCATCAATTTTCCTACAAATGATTCAAGTGTATTCTTTATTGAGAGTAGTACTCAGTGGTGTTAAATACCACATTTTTTTTCTCCGTCTGTCTGTTGATAGACATAGAGGCTGCTTTAAATTTATTTTTAGGAGATACACAAAACATAAAGTTGCAGATTTATAGGTGCCACGAAATATTCAATGAAAGTATATATTGCTTTTTTTTTTGGTATAGAGAATGGAACTCAGGATCTTGTGCTTGCCAGTCAGGCTCTGCGCTGCTGAGCTATATCCTGGGCCCTCTTGTATAATATTTAAGTCAGGTTAATCATATTTATCTCTTCAGATATTATTTCTTCATGATGAAAGCTTTCAAAATTCTTTCCTCTTTTTGAAACATATAGTACATTGTTCTGCTCTATAATTACCCTCCAGGGTAATGGCATATTCAGAATGTCTCACTCCAGTTCAACTATAATTTAGTAACAATTGCTCAACCCTAATTCTTCCCTCCCTGCTACTCTTCCCACCCTCTACTAACCACTGTTTTACACTAGAATTCTAGTTTTATTTATTTATTTATTGATCTTTTTGAGATAGGATTGCACTATACAGTTTAGGCTGGCCTTGAACTCACTTAATAGCCCAAGCTGGTCTCAAACTCACATGGATCTTCCTGTCTCAGCCTCCCAAGTGCTCAGATTATAGGCATGAGCCATTATGTCTAGGTTATTATAATGCCTTACCATCATGCCTCTCAATTTCTATGAAATCAACTCCTGTGATATTTGTTATTATGAATGTTTCAAATAAAAGGAATCATAGAATAAGTGATCATTTTGTGATTTTTTTAAATGGACTATTTTCAGGGTTCACTCATGTTTTATCAATATATCATTCCCTTTTATGGCTAAATAGTATTGTATGGAAATGGTGCTATTTTTTATTTGTTCAGCAGTACATGTTTGTGTGGCTTCCACTCTTTGGGTACTATGAATAATACTCCAATAGATATTTGCTTATGTTCTGTTTTGATGGGGTAAAGATCCTGTTATTAGATTTCACAAAGGTTTATAATAATGTGTAGGTTAAGAACTATTACTCTTGGCCTGGCGGGATGGCTCAGCGGTCTAAAGTGCCTGCTTGGGAAAGCTTGGTTGGCTTCAGGGACCACGGTTCGATCCCTGGCACCACATGCTGCGCCAGCCCTGCCCTCGGGGTGGGCTGAGCCGGCCATAAAATTGAGTGAATAAACAAACAAAGGTTCTGAAACAAGAAAAAAAATAAAATAAATAAAGTTTCTAAAAAAAAAAAGAACTACTACTCTAGAACTTGGAGAGAGTATGACACTCAGTATTTACATGTGGTAGTATCTGTATGTTTCTCATTATTCTTAATAGCTGGATTATATAATAAAAGTGGTTTTAAATGGAGTCTTGGTTTATTCTACATTTGGCAGGGTCCAGAGGAATGATCTTAGGTAAGATTTTTATAGTATCTGTGCTTTAGCTTTTTTATTTTAAAATGAAGATGTTGCTCCTTTCTCAGGGTGCTCCTGAGAGGCTAAAACAAGTTACTGTCTGTGAACATTTGTTAGAAACTGTGAAGTGTTTCATATTTAAGGCATTTGAAACCTTCAGGTTTGGATTTGTGCAGATTTTGTAGCAAAGGAATTTGACTAAAAATGGAACTCACATTCTTATTTTGAAAACCAATACTAACATCCTGGATACTTTTACTCTGTTTTGATATAGTATAGAAAGACACCCCATTATTTATTTTTTTTGTGATATTGGAGATTGGAACCAGGCCTAGCACACATTAAACAATCACTGTACCACTGAGCCATATCATCAGCCTTGAACACTAAAATTTTTGATGGCTAATTGATACTTAAACTGGCGACATTGTTTTTCATTAATCAAACTCATTAACAGAGGCTGTTTCTTCTGGTTTTTTGTTTTTGTTTTTGTCTGCAAAAGATTGTCATCTCCCTACACAATCAAGGCCTGTTTCAGCCTCTGTAGGGGGTTCCTATGGTAAGATGAAATATATTTATATAATCTAGTTCTGGAAAATATCATTAATTATCATGTGTTCTTTCTGGCATATGTAGTTGTCTGCTAATAACATCAAGTGACGTACATATTGTTTATTTTATTGTTCCTGATCCTTAGCATCTATCTAGTTAGTGAAAAAATTGCTTCATGAATTGACTTTGACATGGAGAAAGTGGGATTGATCCAGCTGGACAGCAGGAAAGATTAAGAACGTATACTGTAGATTTAAAAGGACTTTTTTGAGGAGTACAGTATTTGAAATACAGACTGTATTATTAAATTCTGTGGAAATTATTTCTTCCTGACAGTTCACTAATCTGAACACTGAAAGAGCAGGTAATTTACTCAGCTGTGCATATATGGGTCACTAGTGAACTGGCAACATGAAATGACACCTTAATTTCGTTGTGTTCTTTGGCTGTAAGGATTTTTTTCTCTTTGGTGGTGGTGGTTGAAATTGATTAAATTATGTATCCTTTCCTTCCTGCCTCCTTTATATACTGAATCCAGTATATACTGAATATATCCTTTATATACTGAATATATTTTCCCCTTGAACACTATTTAAGGCAAGGCAGTATATTTAACAAATTATCTTCCTTGCTCAGTCTTTTGCTTCTTGAAACAGAGTGAAACTGCTCTGTGAGCTGTCGAATATATTCTGTATGTGTCTGTATTTTTTCCTAGGAGGGGCTGGCATGGACTTGGCAGCCACATTAAGCATACTTTAGACTATTAAGTAGCACTAAAGAAGGATGTTATTCAGCCTTGTAACTTTGTTTTAGTCATCTGGAGAAGAGACAGCTAACTTCAGGATGTGAAAACATCCTATCCAACCCTGATGTGAGTAGCAGCCTAATATGACTTGAATGATCAAAGCCAGTGAACCTTTTAGCGCTCCTAATGACACCAATAGCCCACTCTGTCATGCATGATATAGCTTCAGCACCACTGATCTCAATAAAGTAATGTTCTTTTATTTTCTCCTTAATATAAATATGTTTTGGACCATGGATATAGGCACAGCACCTGCCTGGCAGGGTGAATTCTTTTTTCTTTTTTGTCTGGCTCAGGCTGCCTTAAGAATGGGCCTGTGGATTGAACCTCTGTCCCCTTTGCCTGACTGGGATTGCCTGAGCAGGTGCTTAAACCACTGAGCTAATCTGAAAGCCCCCATGCAAGGGTGAATTCTTGAGTTAGATTCTATTTGACATATATATAATTTATTTTGTTTGTCACATATACCTCAATAGACTGATAACATTTTGTGAATATATGAAGATTACTTATCAAAATCTATCAAGGGAGCATATGGGCTGATCAACCCAAAACTGTATCACTTAGTATAAAAATCTTAGAAAAATAATTTTTAATGACCTCACCATGGTAATTCTGCGCATATCCAGAAAAAACTCTCAAATACTTTAGAAATCATATAATTTATTTATTATAATTTTTCTTAATATAATATCCTTTAATAGTTGAATGTTATATTTTAAACATGAAGTAAGATTTTTAACACGATCATGTTGTTAGTTTTTAATAGTTTTATACTGATTTGTATACTGACAATAAGTAACAAAATATGAAAAGAATGAAGTTATAAACCCTAAAACATTAGATCCACTGCTAAATTTTTTTAAAACAGGAAAATTCCATTTTAAGCTTTCTAAATCATAGTTTATTTTATGAATATGTAAGCTTTGAAAATATATAACATACAATATCAAAATTGTCAGATAGTGACTTTTCTGTTCTGCCACTTCTGATACATGCCTGGTAATAACACTATTAATGTACTGGGCCGTGGGGGGGACTGAGAGGTCTCTTTGAAACAGTTAAAGTTATTGAGGAGGGGCCACACTTTAATATGAGTTCAGTTATAATTAAAAAAAATCACAAAACATATGTTGACCACAGAAACCTGTTCTCACATTTAAGTTTTCTCAATTTTTCCTCATTTCTAGTTAGAGCCTTATCCTCCAGAATCATTTATTTTGCTTTCTTTTCCTCTAATTTGACCCACTGGCAAAATTTAAGAGAATGTGCTTCATTAAACCCTCTTTTCTGTAGAAGAAAAATGAAAAGATGATCAATAATGAAAATTTACCCAATTTAAGATTTAATGTTCTTTTGTCATTTTTTCTTTTTCTCTTCTTAGTCTTTTATAACTTTTTTCTTTTTCCAGTTTTGCATGCATATGTTTGGTCGTCTGAAAACTAATTTGAAGACAATACAACAAATACTGTGGTATTCATATTCTTTTGTTTAGTGAAATTCTGTATCAGTGGTTCTCAACCTTTCCAATGCTGTGACCCCGCAACACAGTTCCTCATGTTGCGGTGATCCCAAACCAAGAAATAATTTTGGTGGCTACTTCAAAACTGTAATTTGGTTGCAGTTATGATTTGGAATGTAAATACCTGATAGGTATTATGTATTCTCATTGCTACAAATCAAACATAATTTAAACATAGTGATTAATCACAAAAACAATAATTATATGTTGAGAAATATTTATTACTAATTCCAATAAATAACATTTTACCATAGCATAGCATGGGTTTAAATATGTATTTTCCGATGGCTTTAGGCGACTCCTGTGTTTTGGTTGTTCGACCCCTGTCAGGGTCGCGACACACAGGTTAAGAACCACTGTTCTATATCATTTCTATTTTTTTCTTTTTTATTGCTATTCTTATTCTCTTTAAAAAAGAAAAACAATGAAAAAAGATTTAATGCTGGCCGGGCGTGGTGGCTCACGCCTGTAATCCCAGCACTCGGGAGGCTGAGGCAGGAGGATTGGTGCGAGTTCGAGACCAGCCTGGGCCACAAAAGTGAGCTCAAGGCCAGCCTGAACTGCATAGCAAGACCCTGTCTCAAAAAGACAAAAAAAAAAAAAGATTTAATGCTGTAAAATATGTGATTGCTCACTAGTTGCTCGAAAACATTGTTTATTTCTTTTCAATAGTGGTAACAATTCTGGATATATTTCCTTTCTTTCATATGTGCACTTTGACTTTTAAATTGTCAGTGGCATAGCTCATACTGCTGGAAATGCAGCCGTGTGGACTGAGGACATAGCAATAACTGTGTTTGCTTCTGACACCACACCCAAGCCATGGCTACGGAACACTGCTATGTGTTTTACTGGCTTTTTCTGCCTAACTGCAAATGTTCCTGGTTTCATTTTTTGCCATTGGTACATATGCTTCAACTAATGACTTTCTCCCCTTCAAACTTATTTCTTATAGTCCCTACAAATAAGGACACTGCAGCACATATTGGGGAATCACCAGCTGTGACACTCCATCTACTGAAAGTTTCTCGGCAGTACATTTTATTATGTCTTTAGATTTCTCTTCAACTTCACCAGTATTCTTCCTGAATAGCTGAAAAGCACTATCCTCCATTAATGGTGATAATAGTGGCCATTTCATCTCCTGGCTGTAGAGGAGGAGCTGATCTCCCAGCTTGACATACTCTTGATTGATAGAACATGTCACCTGAGTTTTAATATAAATTAATCAAAGTTGTTGAGTTTCTCTTTCTACAGCTGCAACTCTTTTGTTTCTTGTGGTATGCAAATGGTCTCTGAATGAACTCCTGCTGTTTCAGCACTATTTTAAAATACAGTACTTAAAGCTGGTAGCTGGGCACCATTCTACCTGTAATCCCAGGGCAAAACTATAGTAATGTAATGCTTTTAACCAAAGCTTTGCATCGTAATTGCTAGTGGAGTGATTTTTTTTTCCTTAAATTCATGTTCTTGGCCCTCATCCTTGGATATTATTTGTACAGTCTCAAGTGTAACCTGTCTGTAGTTTTACAAATACTATAGGTACTTACAAGTGTGCTGAGACTGGGCCACTTAGTCCGTTCTGTATGATGATTTCCTAGCTTCTGTTTTGGGTTATAGGGAGAGCTAGGCATTCCACACACAACACAACCAAGCTATAGAGCCTGTCTGCTGTCACCCCAAGGTAGGAGGAACCTGAGAACTTTTCCGTTGAACTGTACAAAACCAAAATGCCCATAACAGAAAAAGTTGTGAACTTCTTCAATATCATGGGGTATTTCCTTAATATAAATCTAGGATTTTCTTTCCTGTTGATAACACTATGTTTATGATGCCTAGACAGATTTGTGTATGTTTAGCAGAGAGGGCAATAGGCTTTAGCATTTTTTAGTATGATTTGCAATACATAATAATTACATTTTTCTTCGGGAACTGGTACATGTACAAATTACATATTAATCAGTTTACCTTTCTCATTTTCTAGATTACTTTTCATCTTCACAGTCCTTTCTGTTCCCTACCATCTCTCTTTTATTTTGCCTTTTATATTGTTTATACTTGAGGTTCCTTATATTAGACACACCATAGAATATTTAAGCTTCTATGTCTGATTTATTTCATATACCATTGTAATCTCAAGTTTCATCCATTCACCTACAAGTGACTCAAATTTATCATTCTTTATAATTCAGTAGTGCTCCATTATGTAGCTATTTTAAGCTACTTCTATAATTTAGCTATTGTGAATTGCAGTGTCATGAGCATAAGAGTAATGTGACTGTAGTTTGATGGTTTTATTATTTCAGGAATATGCACAGATTAGGTATAACTGAATCAAATAGAATTTCTGTTGTTATTTTTTTGAGGAATCTACATGTTGATCTTCATAGTAGTTATACTAGTTTATATTCCTACCAACAATGTAGAAGGGTTCCTTTTGTCCTCATAACCTTGCCAACATTTATTACTCTTTCATATCATTGATAATAGGCTTTCTTGCTGGAGTAAGAGAGAATATCAGAGTTTTTTTTTTAACTTGATTTTTCTAATGGCCAATTCTACAGAACATTTTTTCTTTTCATATGCTTGTTGATCATTTGTGCTTCCTATGAGAAATATTTATTCATTTCAGGTACTCCGTTTTTGATTGGGTTCTTACTGGGGGAGTTTAAGTTTTCTGACATCTTTGTATATCAGTGGTGGTGAACCTATGGCATGAGTGGCACAGCTGACTAAAAGCGTCATCGAAAAGTTTCATCATCACTGCTCTAGATATTGTCTGCCTACAGGGTAACTGGAAAATATTTTTTCCACTTCATATGTTGTTTCTTTACTCTTCTGTGTTTTCCTTTTTTTGGTACAGAAGCTTTGTAATTTTGTATAATCCCACGTTTTGATTCTTGGTATTGAATTTTGTATAGGTAAGGGTTCTTTTCAGGAAATCCGTGACTATGCCCATATCTCTAAGCACATTAGCAGTTTTTTGATCCAGCAGATTCAGTGTTTCCATTTTCATATGTATGTCTTTGGTCCATTTGGATTTTGTTTTCCTACATGATGAGAGACAGATCTATTGTCATTCTGCACATGGGTAACCAGTTTTATAAGCACAATTTATTTAGTCAGGCAAATAGAAAAGCTAAAAAGGTTAAGAGGAAAGGAAAAAATATCTGACTATCCTTATTTGCAGATGGCATGATCTTTTATAAAGAATATCCAAGAACTATCAGAAGATTTTTAGTAGTATTCAATTCAGCAAAATGACAGTATATGCAATCAACACATGAAAATCAATGGCATTATCAAGAGTGAACCCACCAAGAAGGAAATCAGAAAAACAATCACATTCACAGTGGTTTCAAAAAAATTAAGTACGGGCTGGCCAGATAGCTCTGTGGATTAAAGTGCCTGCTTAGGCCGACACAGGGGCCAGGGATTCATATCCCAGCATGCTTTACAGGCCCCACCCCTGGCACACACTGAGACATTGATTGAGACTGGGTGTGGTGGCTCGATCCTGTAATCCCAGCACTTGGGAGGCTGAAAACAGAAGGATCACTATGATCTGTTTAATGAGAACCTGTAGATCCTGCACTAAATACATAAAGGATAAATACCTAAGAAATAATCTAATCAAGAAAGTGAGGACTGGGGAAATAGCTCAGTAGAATAAGTGCCTGCCTGGCAAGCACAGGGTCCTGTGTTCAATCCCTGGTACCAAAAAAAAAAAGTGAAAGATGGTCTGGTGAGATAGCTCAGTGGACTAAGCACCTGCTTAGGAAAGTGCAGGACCCAGGTTCAATCCCAGGCACCAGATGTCCCTCCAGCTCTGCTCTTGGGTGTGCTGAACTTGCCACAGAGACACAGCATGGTAGCAAATGCCTGTAATCCCAGTGCCAGGGAGACTTCAAACAGTATCACTATGACTCAGAGCTGTATATTGAGACCCTATACCAAATACATAAAAAAGAACATAGAATAACAAAAAATATCACATAAGAAAGTGAAAAACCTTTATAATGAAAATTGTAGTGCCCCGAAAATTGAAATTGAAGAGAACATTAGAAGATAGACATTTTAAGCAGAACCAATATCAAAGTGGACATATTATAAAAATTTACACAACTAGAACAAAAGAATTCACAAATTTATATAGAACCAGAGAGAGCCAGAATAGCAAAAGCAATCCTGAAAGAGCAAAGTAGGAAACATTATAACCCCAGACTTCAAGTTACACCTGAAAACCATAATAAGTAAGCCAGCATGGTGCTGGGATGAGAAATGTCAAATAATAGAATGGAGGATAAGGAGAAAACTCTATGCAACTTTAGCCATGTCATTTTTGAAAAGGGACCAATAACATGTGCTGATTTCAGTGTTTTAGTAGTTTGTTTCTTTTTCCTTCTTGCCAAGTATGTAGTGAACATTATGGATATGAAAGAATTCTGATAGAATGGTCTCAGTTGAAAACTATACTACATGAAATAGAACTTATTTTAAATATGCTTGCTGTGTGTATATAACTGTGTGTAGTTATGTAGGGAATACTTACAAATAAAAATGCAGACACATTTTCTTCCTTTTGTTTAAATGAGTTAAAATCTGCAATAAGCTGGGCTGGGGAGATAGCTCAGTGGAATAAGCACTTGGCTGATAAGCACAGGCTTCTGAGTTCAATCCCTGGTACTGAAAAAAAAAGCTAGAACTGTGGTTACTCTAAGAATCCTAATGACATTTGTATTAGAAATATTTTGTTGCTTTCTTATGTCAGAAATTGAATGCAGCTTGGAAAACAAGAGACAGTTAATGGTATACTGAGATAATCTGTATTCACATATGCCATTTTGATGGTGATTTCAGAAACACTTTAGGTACATATTGGATAGGCAGATAGGGATTTTTAAGTACATAAGCACTAAATCAATTTTCTCACGCCATTTACCATGCATGGGAGAAGGGGCAGGAATGACAACTAGATTTTTACACACAAAAAGAACATTAATCATTTAGCATTTCTTTTTTTTGGCAGACATAGTTTATTTTTGTGTAAAAACCCTTCATGTTGTAGCTACTGCTGGAGCTTGAGTCCTCTGGACAGAGACTGTGGTGTGGGTTTTCACAAGATGGTCAGTGAATTCCTGATAGGGAGACTTGGTGAATACAGTCTCTTTCCAGAGGTCAGGGATCAGATAGCTGTAGGTCTTGGAGAGGGCTTCAAAGGTGGCCTTAGCAAAGTTGCCCAAGGTAGCAGTGCAGCCCCTAGCAGAGGTGTAGCAGTCATCAATTCCAGCCATCAGCAGCAGCTTCTTGGGCACAGGGTCGGAGATGATGCCAGTGCCTCTGGGGGCAGGGATCAGACTCACCAACACAGAGCCACAGCGGCCAGTCACCTTGAACCTGGTCTGCTGGCCAGCACGAGTTTGCTTTTGCACAGGCATGATCTTCAAAACCTCATCCTTGAGGGATGTGCCCAGGAAGAAGTCAATAATCTCAGACTCCTTGATGGGTAAGGAAAAAAGATAAATTTCCTCCAGGGACTTGATCTTCATGTCTTTGACCAGCCGGCTAAGCTTGGTGACAGGAATCTACTCTGTCTTCGGCCTCACCACCTCGACCTCCACGGCCGCAGCCCTGGCCTCTGCCGCACCCGCGACCTCGAAGGCCACGAAGCCTCCCCGGAAGTTGGCCGTGGCCTCCCATGCCTGTGCCCCCGGGGCCTCCAGCCCCTCCCGCTGCACCGTCATCCGCCGTTTGGTGTTTTCCAGAAAGAGTTAGCATTTCTTTTTTGCCTTGTTAGTAGCTTGTGGGTAGATTGAACCTCGGAATGTTATTGTATATGTACTTCAGGATATGAAGGTATTAAACAAAGGGAAATGTATAGTGAAAATTGCAGAAAGATCTAGGAAATGAAGAAAAATTTGGGAAAACAGGCAAAAGTGCCAAATGATTATTTTAAAAATTGATCTTAAAAATTAGGTTAAACGTTCTTGAGAGCAGAGGCAAAAGTACTTATGTATTCTTACCATTGTAATTTTTAAAAGTTTTTTTATTATGTAGGATTAGACACAAAGAATATGGGCTATGTATCTGTATAATGTAGGGTTTAGATCAAAGCTGATTAAGCAGGAGAGGGGAGAACCTGGTTTTCTTACCACAGAATTTCCTCTCAGTTTATATTGTGAGCATGCTGTGATATTCTGTGAGAACCCTGGTCATCTCCTGATTAAATGAAATGTACTCCAAATAGCTCAGTTGGGGATTATGCAATCTTATCAATTCCTAATCTTAATGCTGATATTAAGCAATCGCTTTTGATAATATTTGCCAAGTTACCTCATTTTGGGTACTTATACTCTAGTAAAAAAGTGTCTTGGCCTTGTAATTGTCTGTATGCATAAATTTAAGCCTTTCTTAATATCAGTGTTACCACTTATATTAAAGAATGTTTGAACCGGGCGTGGTGACGCATGCCTGTAATCCTAGCACTCGGGAGGCTGAGGCAGGAGGATCAGTGCAAGTTTGAAACCAACCTGGGCTACAAAAGTGAACTCAAGGCCAGCCTGAACTGCATAGCGAGAACCTGCCTCAAAAAGACAAAAAAAAAGACAAAAAAATGTTTTACCTGAAAGCTCAAATTTAGACTAAAACTTTTACTGTTTTTCTTTTAGGACAGCCAGTAGAGGGGACTTCATGTTTTCTGCAGATCGTTTGGTAGGTGGAGGCTTTTCATTTTCACTTCATTGTTATACCTAATGATATAATCATAATAGGCTAAGCTTTTTGTTGTTTTTTTTTTAAGAGCATAGGGTTGGGTAACCATCATCTTGCTAGCTTTTGCTATTGTTGCCTTAAAGCTCTGCTTCATTTTCTCTCACCTCCAAGCATTGCCCATGAGCTCATTTTCTGTAGTTGTCAGGTACTTCTAGTTCTCAGATGGGTCTCAGTAATTTGGTTTTCAGTAAGTCTTTTATTGAGAGGAAGGTAATGGGAATTGAACTCAGGACCTTGCATTTGCCGTAATGTGCCACTGAACTTGATACCTGACACCCCCCTTTTTATAACTTTAGTGAAAGGTCCAGGGGACAGGGTGTTCAGGGTCTCTTCATTACTTTTTACTCATTGCTGTCAAATGAGTAAATGACAGCAAATGAAGAAAGGAAAGGTTTATTTAGCTGACAGTTTGTGGAGGTTTCAGTTCATATTCTGTTGGCTCCAGAGCTCCTCCAAAGTGGCATTGCTGCAAAGATAAAGCTCCTCCCAAAACTAGTACATTTCCAAGGAAGTGGGGCAGGGCTGGGCCAGGGAGGAAGCAGCCAGGGCAGGGCTGGGCTGCTCTGAGCTAGGCTGTAATGATCTGCTCTAAGTCTGCCTCAACTCTTTTTATACACATTTTGTACTGAGTCACTCTGGGGTGACCCATAGAGTGGAACCAGTCACATCCCAGGGCAGGCCCTCTGCATCCTGCAGGATAGCGCCCCCACAGCCAGGAACCAGCCAAGCCCACCTAGCCAAGCTACCTGAAGTTGACACAACTGCCACAGTTGTATCATCAGCTACCACAGTCTCACTGCTAGATGGAACTTGTAGCGATCCTCCTGTTTACAGCCTCCTAAAAACTGGGATTACAGGTGTGCATCACCACACCCAGTCTCAATTGCCATCTCAGTGTGTCCCACGGGCAGGGCCTGCATGGCAGGCCAGGAGATTGAATTCCTCTGCGCCTGCTTGCCGATACTTTAATCCACTGAGCTATTTGGCTGGCCCTGATACCTGACCCTGTCAGCAGTTCTTAAATTATGTCATTTTATTACCTCTTTTAGGGCACTCAAATTAAATACATTAGAAGAAAACCAAAGACGTAAGGAACCAAGTAGTTACCCCTGTATCTACTTCACAAAAACTAGTGTTTTGTAGTTCACAAAGTAGTATTTATTTTGTCTCTATTCCATATTATCCTCACACATGAAATACCAAGTTGGACCATTTACATTTTAGTCAGGAACTTTCTCTAAAGGATTGAATACAACCAGCTCTGTTTAGCTAGTGCCATCTAAGATGCTCTCAGGCTAAATTGGTTTGTCTTCAGAGTGACCACTGTGGTACCGAAGTATGCTTAATGCCTTGAATTTTTCCTAGAGACTCTTTTCCAAGAGTAGATAACTGCTGATCTGCTTTTGGCTTTAACTACTCTTGGTCCAGAGATGAATTATATTTAAAATGAGTAGTAATGGGTTTGATAATACCAAGATAAATATGCTTGACATTCCTGGGACAATAATTGGTCATTCTGTCCTTTGAGCTTTCATCAAGTCAAAAGGACAATTTGTGTCTCTTTTTAAAAAGTAATTTTTTAATCTATTATCTATTTATTTGGCACAGAGTCTTACTATGCAGCTTGGACTCGTAGTGATCCTCCTCTCTCAGCCTCTCCAGGACTAGGATTTCAGGTGTGTGCCGCAGTGCCTGGTTTCAGTGGCTGGTACAGTATGCCAAGGTTTCTGGGCCACTGTGGCGTATAGTACCAGGGTTTGAACTCAGGTCCGTGTACTTGTGAGGTGGGTGCTTAGACTGATGAGCTATCTCCCTAGCCCAGAAATTTATGTCTTCATAGGGCTGCTTGTGTTCATTGCTAGAAAATGCTTTCTCTTTCGCTTTCCTTGTATTCATTTTTTTCTACTTTTTGTTCTTTATTTAAATTTGAGACTGGGTCTTGATATGTTGCCCAGGCTGGACTCAAACCCCTGGGCCAAGCAGTCCTGCTGTGTTAGCCTCCAGAGCCTCCAGAGTGGTTAGAACTACGGGTATGAGCCACTGTGATAGGCACATGTGCTCATTTCTACGAGACATAGGTAAGTTTGTAGTTAATGTAAAAGTCTTCCCTAAAGTGGCAGACATTAATCTTAGCTGAATGAGATAAGGACCTATTACATAATTTATCTGAAGGGCCAGTCACTTGGACTTCTCAATTTTGTGCAGTTGGCTTTAGAGGCCCTGATTTAGGGATGAAGAGTTAGCCATGATTTTCATAGGCATTCTAAGTGTTTTTTTTTCTTTTTTCTTTTTGAGACAGGGTCTCGCTATGCAATTCAGGCTGGCCTTGAGTTCACTTTTGTAGCCCAGGCTGGTCTTGAACTTGCACCAATCCTCCTGCCTCAGCCTCTTGAGTTCTGGGATTACAAGTGTGTGACACCATGCCCGGCTCATAGGCGTTCTAAGTGTTTATGCTTCTATTATTAAGAATTTTTGCTACATCATAAGACTCCTATTATAATGGACATGAATTCTATCCTCAATTTGTCATGGTGGGCTTTCATTGGCTTCACATCCCTGAGTTTTTATTTATTTATGTTTCTTTGTTTATAGGTGGTGGGGATTGAACTGAAACAACCATTTTAAGCATGAATTTAGATAGACTCCTCTATCCTCTTTGTATTGTAGTTATTCTTCCTCTGGTTTTATGCTTTCTAGTAAGATTTGAACACCCTAATTTCTGTCCTAGGGTAGCAGGGGGTGGGGCAGGAGACAAGATATTTTGGAGGAATGTTATAAGGAGAAAGTGGTCGTACTCTTCATTCTCTTCTGCCTTGTTATTTCTTCATTAAAAAGCATAACTCTGAACAAAAGGTGGTGGCTACAGGTGAGTGTGCACATGCATATAGTGTTCATGAGTTTTTTTATTCCTTTCTCTAATTCTGTAGAGTGGCAAAATACTGGCCCATTTATAATAGATACGTTTAATGGCACTAGAGTGTTGTATTGTGGTAGCAGAACCTGGAACCTAGTGCATTTCCCTGTTGGTCCTGATTCTCAATCAGTAACATAAGATTTGAGAAAATGTGTATTATAGGCTCTGCACTGCTTTTGCTATAGTCACCTTCTGATCACTCATAGGAATGGCATATCTAGTTTTAGGAGGCTGCTCCCAGTAGTTCTATGTGATTCTTTTCTCTGTATCACTTATGGTTATTAAGGGCCTTTTCTTTAGCTGAGCGACCCCAGTACATTCTACAGGTTGTTCCTTCAGCCTGAACAAATTCATTCAGCCTCGCTGCTCATTTATTTTCTGACAAGAATTTTCAGGCTCTATATGAATTTTGGTAGCCCTTTGTTAAAAGAATCCACATTAATGATTCAAAGATTCTGAACAAGGTAGAGAAAGTCCCAGTTTACACTGTTTTCACAGTGATCAGGTGTATATTACTACCAAGAGTGCCTTCCATAACTCTTTTTTAAATTTTTATTTATTTATTTTTTCTTGTTTCAGAACCTTTGTTTATTTACTCATTTTTATGGCCGGCTCAGCCTGCCCCGAGGGCAAGGGTGGTGCAGCATGTGGGGCCTGGGATTGAACCGCGGTCCCTGAAGCCACCCAAGCTTTCCCAAGCAGGCGCTTTAGACCACTGAGTCATCTGGCCGGGCCCCTTCCATAACTCTTAACACTGGCTGGATTTTTTTTTTAATTTGACAATAGTTGTTGTATTGTATAATGTTATCCTCAAATTAGCTGTTTAGATTACCAGATATAAACATGCAAAATTGGTTTTAAAAAGTTATGACAAATTAAAAAGAAGAACAAAAATATTTTAAACATTAGCTGTCCCTTTCAATAGATCAGCAGAAATCCCCTTGTTGGGGTTTTGAATCTCTCATGGCTTGAATTAATTGAATGGGAATCAGTGGGCATCTGGGAGCCCTTTAGTGTCAATCACATACTTAACGGAGATTGGCTACTGGTATGGTTTGTGTCTAGTTATCCCTCCAAAGCTTCTGGAGTCATAGCACAGACTTCTAGAACTTGTGATTAATTCATGATGTGGTTCTAGGATTATGAGTGTGAGTGCTCCACGTGCAGAATGCAATATAAGAAAGGGAGAAAGGCCTGCTCTCTGCTGTTGCCACTGCCCTCCTCTTTTGCTCTTGCTGTTTTACTACTTTCCATTGCCATGAACTGCTGCCCTCTTCTATGTGCCCCTCTTCCTTGGAGCCAGACAGAAGCCTCCAGAAACTGTGAACTAGATAAAACTTTCCTTACTTAAATTTGGATACTGAATATTTTGGCCCAGCAATGAGAGAAAAGGGATGGAGACAGATGCCTAAATGCAAGCAGCTTGGCATTTGATCGATTCCTGCATCTAATATACGGTAGGGGCTTCCTTCCTATCCCCATAAGCTAATGCACGCTTAGGATGTGGTTGACTTTGTCTGCTATTGGGTTCCTGAGGCTCAAAAGCTTGCTGGAGATTCTCAGTAGGTCCTCATTTTATTCTTTTTTTTTGACTCTTTAGATCAGATTAGTTGTGGAAGAGGGATTGAATCAGCTGCCATATAAAGAATGTATGGTGACAACTCCAACAGGTAACCAAGACTGTTACTTTCAAATTTTTCTCTTGAAAAAATGTGAGTTGAATGATGGAAATGCAAAGAAAGCAATGTAAGTACATCAGTATACCAAATTAGGAGTCTATGTGGAGCTGGTTCTTTTAAACATTTTTTAAGAACTCTAGGAAATAAGGAAGTAGACTTTGTAGAGATGGAAAAGAGGACTGAGAAAAGGGCAAGAGAGGAGGACAAGAAGGGCAAATGGATAACTGGCTAATGTGTGATATGTACATGTTCCAGTTCCTCAAGATGAATGTAATTATTATGTACAACATATCCATAGCAACATAAGGCTCTTGAGACATTTAGGGAAGAAATCTGTTCCTGTGACTTGGTTGTCAATTCAAGTTAAAGATTAATGAATATTCTTCCATGTGCCAGTGTTGCCTTTGATGATGGCCTATGAGACCAGAGCTAAGAACTGGTGGTAGCTATCTTCACCTCTGTTGGGTAGTTGTTGGTGTTACCAAGAGGGGGTGGCTCATTTGGCATTGAAATTCCAGGTCATAAACACAAAAGGATAAGAGGTAAGAAAGAAATACAATGAAAATGCTGAAAAGAGAAGATGCTTTACTCTAATAGAAAATAGTCAAAGAACCCTTTTCTCAGGGATTTAAAGTTCTGATTTGATTCTTTAGTAAATAATGAAAATTTAGGGGCCAGGCTTGTTACATCATAGTTAACACAGTTCAGGCTAAGATCAGGGGCTTCACTAGCTTGATATTTATTTATTTATTTATTTAGTACAGGATCTACAGGGTGTCACAATGTAGATTGTTTTCCTAGTGATTCTTCTGTTTTTCAGCCTTCCAAGCATTAGAATTACAGGTGTGTGCCACCATACCCAGTCTCAATTGCTGTCTCAGCTTGCCCTGGGGGTGACGCTGGCTTGACATTTCTGTGATTGAACCCTGGTTCTCTCCTGTACTCTGCTTAAGCAGGCACGTTAGTCCACTGAGTTATATGGTTGGCCTTAGTTTGATATTTATTTTGGCCTTTTCTATTTTGTTTACGGCAGAGTGGAAGCTCATAAAAACATATGGCTCAAGGAAGCTTTCTACTGTGGCTTTGAGTGGTGTCCCAGTTTGAACTGATAAGGTATAGAGTATTCTAAGAATGTGTTCAATCTCCATTGAATTTGAAGAATATGTACATGAATATTATCATATAATAAGTCTTATTCTAATTTCATAAAGCCACTAATCCCAATTATCCCCAGAGCTTTCTTAGGAGAAATTAAAAAGTAACTATGTGAAGTCATGACTCATCCCATTACTTTCACAGGCAACCTAAAGTGATATACAGTGTCTCTGAACAAGGGTTGCTTTGTAGTCATCTGCTTTAAACTATAGGAACTTCATGGAATAACTGGGTTGTTGTTCCAATGATGAAAAATAAATTCTTTGATTTTATTTCTCAACAGGGTACAAGTATGAAGGAGTAAAATTTGAGAAGGGAAATTGTGGGGTCAGCATAATGAGAAGCGGTAGGTTTGCATATATGTGATTTTTGTCTCTCCGAATGCATAGAACCAGTTGCTGCTTTCCAGAAGAGAGGTGACCCTGTCTGTCATAATTGCACACTATGAATCTCATTACTTGTGTTGTCCATCTTCATGGTGACTTGGACTCATAGCGTGTGCACTGATAAATTGGGCTAATTTTAACTACAGAGAGTGTTTTTCAGTGATGTTCCCATGAGCATGCCAGCTTTAAAAAAGATTCAGGGAAAGATAAGAGGCTAGGAGGATGCCATGCTATAGTTGTGCAGAGAACAGGACAATTTGAAACCTGAAGAAAATATGTCATGGATTCAAGACTGAAGAGCTTTTGAATTTCTGGCTAGAGAAAATAACTATTTGTGATCATTTATTTCTGTGGCAGGAAACAGTGCTACCCTGCCAAGAGATGCAGTATTCAACATGTTTTTTTTTTTTTTTTTTTTTTTTTTTTTTCCGCCTGCCCTGGGATTAAACATCCTTGATACTGAGTTATACCTGTAATCCTTTTATCTTTTAATTTGAGACAGGGCCTAAGTATCTTTGTTGTCTGTGTTGGACTTGACCTTATTATCATTCTGCTTTAATCTCTCAGAGTGCTAGGATTACAAACATTCACCACCATGTTCAGCTTTGTTGAATATTTTTAATTCTGTATTTGGTAAGTATGTAGTTATGTAGGCAAAATAGCTAGCTTACATTATAGCTCTAGGTATTTCTAGTTGCTGGTCTTATGAATGTTGTATTTGTATTTGAGTACCACTGACAAGCCTTGTAAATCAACTTTGTGGAAAAAATTGTATTCTTGTAATTAAAATCTATACATATTACATAGGGCCCATTTCTTCCATTCAAGAAAATTGACTTTAGGGATAGAGAGATAGCTTCATAACTAAGGGCTTGCTTAGATAAGCACAGGGGCCAGGGTTTGATCCCTGGCACCACATATGGCACCAGCCCTACCCCTGGGCATGTTGAGTCTATTATGGAGTCTGTGGCATGTGCCTGTAAGCCTAGCACTAGGGAGGATGGAAATAAGGATCACTATGAGTGTGAGCTGTGCAGTGAGACCCTGCACACACTCAAAAAAGAAACTTGATTTTATTTTGTGCCGGGTTTGCTTCTTTTCCTATAAGTGGTGGAAATCACTCAGTGGAAAGAAGTAGTTTTTTAAACATGTAAATATTGACTTTTCTCCTCTGGCTGTGAAGTTCTGTTTCAGTAGTTGACTACCTGAGGTAAAACAGGAATGTTGTAGTAATTAAGCAATGACAGGGGGCTGGGGACATAGCTCTATGGCACAAGTGCCTGTCTGGCAAGTGCAAGTTTGTGAGTTCGAACCCCAGTCCCCCCCAAAAAAGAAAGGAAAAAAAAAAAACAATCCTTAAGCAATGACAGCATTCTTAGGACAGTGTGGATTAACAATGGATAGTGTTTTTTGTTTCAATCAGTCTCCTTCTTTAAAGGCAATAGGACCTCTAGTGTATGCCAGATGACTTTGGGTAATTCAGATAATATTGGATTTTTTTAGTTCTTGTTTATGTTTTGTGGGGGTTATTTTGGTTTTGTTTTGGTGATGTTTGAACCTGGAGTTTGGCATGTACTATATACCACTGAGCTATACTCCCAACTCCAATAGCATGGTTTTTAACCTTAATAATCAACCACCCATTGATGTCCTTATATGTATTGGAAATAAAATTAATTTTATGTTTACACTAGTGCTGTAAAGCTTCCTCTAATGCTAGCTACTCCAGGAGGCTGAGGTAAAAGGATCACAAGTTTTATGTCAGCCTGGGAAACTTAGTTAGACTGTCTCAGAATGAAAATTAACTTAAAATAAAAACTACTAGAGATGTAGCTCAGAGATAAAGTACCCCTGGCTTCAATTTCAGTTATTGCAAAAATTAATTAATTGTAACAAAATGTTAATTTAAGAAAAATAATAAGTAAATATAATACCAGTACTGGTACAATTCCAATGGGGCCTAAAAATTTGAAAATTATGTAAGAACGACTGACTTTTAGCAAATACTTCCTTATCAGAATTTATACTCCAAAATAACTGTTTAGAAACCAGGGTCACAAGGGAGGCCATTGTCTACTACAAAACCTATGGCAGTGAAGTCAGTGATGAACTAAATGATGTCGTCTAATGCCACCTTGAAGTAGGGGAAATCCTTTGGTTGACAACTCCTATTCTGCCATTTAACTTTTATGATTTTTAGATGAAAGTGATGAATTGAGATGATTTAATGGCTTCTTATAAAATAAAAAGTGTTCTTGATATTGAAAAAGCTGACGGTACAACACAGTAACCACTATTCCCTAGAAGCATGGAACTGTGACAGCTATTACACAAGTAAAGCAATAGTAAAGCTACCTTATCTTAGCATTAGTGACTAGACTTTAACCTGGTTTCATTCACCTGAACTAAAAATAAAACATGAATATATCAGAAGTACAGCCTGTCAACTTCATAAAAATTTGTTCTTTTTTGGCAGGGTCCTGTTTGTATTAATAAAAGTCATAACTCTAATTTGGTCCATTCTTAGACTATGTTCTCCAACTTTTTTGTTTTCTTTTAAATTTCCTTCTTCAAGGTGAGGCAATGGAACAAGGCTTAAGAGATTGCTGTCGATCTATACGGATTGGAAAGATCCTGATTCAGAGTGATGAGGAGACACAAAGAGCCAAAGTCTATTATGCCAAGTTCCCACCAGACATTTATCGGAGGAAAGTTCTTCTGATGTATCCAATTCTCAGTGAGTAGCTTGAATTTAGTTTGTAACCTTCAGTTAGGATGTAGTAACTGAATTTTCTACATGTATCTTTCTTGGTTGGAGTTGGAGTTACTCTGGGAAATTTTCATTGCTTGATAAAGGTATAGAGTGTGTATTGGTCAAACTCTATTAAGTGCAAAGGTGTGTGTGTGTGTGTGTGTGTGTGTGTGTGAGACACCCAATATTGTACTCAAGACCTTATGCTTGCCAGGCAACTGCTTATGGCATTGAGCTATATCAGGTGGCCCACAGAATTCTGTTGTGAACCTGAGCATATTAAAGCAAAGCACCTAAGGAGGCAAAAATATATGGAATACAGAGAAGATATTGAAATGTTTCCTTTCTCTATTCTACTGAGTATACCAGTGATTTTCTCAAGTATTTATCTTTGCTGGTAATGATGTTTTTCTGTTATCCTCTTCTTTTCCTAAGCTATCACAGATCACATATGGTTTCATAGGGAGGTGAGGGTGTTATATTAAATTTAATAGCTCAAGTACTAAGTTAATTTAGAACTTACACATTTGATAACTGTGTGTCATATTTATTATTGGAAATAACACTGATAAAGAACAAAGCCACATTCAAATGAAATTTGACCTAATGATATCTTACATTAGATTACTATGTTGCCTTTTAGAGTCATTGTAAAATGTTAATGTTTCTGACACATTGTGTTGTCTCTTGATTCCAGGCACTGGAAATACTGTCATTGAAGCTGTAAAGGTTCTTATAGAACATGGAGTTCAACCCAGCGTTATAATTCTACTCAGTCTCTTCTCCACTCCTCATGGTAAGTTCAGTATAAGGCAACAACTGGAGCTCAAGATGCTCATGAAATGGGTAAGTGTGCCTCTGTGTCGCCTCTTTTTCTGTGAAAAAAATATTTAACTGCATATTAAGTCTAAATTTTATTTTGTTAGTTAAAATTGTGTTTGTCATCTCTAAGCTTTATGATATTTTTCACTATTATATTTGAGATGCAGTTTTGCTTTCTGGTCTTGAACTCCTGGGCTGAAGTGATCTGCTTCAACCTTACCAGTAGTTGTACCAGAGGAGTGTGCCACAATGCCTGATTTATTTTGCATCATTCCTTTGTTCAGATCTAAATGAAGAAGTGTGAAATAAATCCTTTTAAAAAAACCTGGAATTGTTGTCCTAGTTTCCCTGATAGGGCCTAGAAATAGCTGTAAGACCTTTGTTTCCTCTGGCTCTCCACTTGAGAGCCAAACAGCTGGTTGTTTCACTGAAGTAAGTTTTGCAGTAAAGTTAAGAGCTAAACTTTTTAAAACTAGATTTTGACTGAGGGCACAGTGAGAAAAACATTTTCAGTTTCCTTCAAGAAATGTGCCTAATTTAAGGTGATAGCTTTTACCATATAATTTATGACAAATGAGGATGGGACCTAAGAAAATAGTTATAGATGCACATAGGAATTTTCTTTGTGGGATTTTTGTTGTAGAGCTAACTAGTATAAAAACTTTCAAAGTATAAAGTTGACTAACAAGGAAATAGGTAAGATAAGTGAACATTCAAAGGATGTAACATGTAATTGTTGTCAAATTATGTTTTAAAATTTTTTTAAGCACATCAATAAATACAGATGTAAAAGCATAAAATGCAAAATAAAAAGCAATATAAAAAGTAACAGCATTAGAATAGTATGACATATTATCACCAAGTTTAATACTGATCAACCTAGATTATATCCTTTTTTTAGCTACCAAAATGAGATGTGGGTTTAATATGTAGAACCTAATAAGTCTTTCCTCAGCATGAGAGAGGTTACACAGATCCAGAATACTGTTTGAATTTTGGTTTCAAAATGTCCACAAATTAGTAGCAGTTATTGTTATTATTTTTTGCAGGACCTGGGTTCAAACTCATGACCTTGCACTTGCCAGGCAGGCACTTGTGCCACTCAGCCCCTTAGTAGCAGTTATTTTAGTGTAATAAAATTCTAACTGATTTTCATTCTATCTTTAAGCTTTGGAGGGGACCTTTTCTATGTGTTAGAAAGTGAATTCACATTTACTTCATAGTTTAAGATAGAGTCAGCTTCTCTAGAGTCAGAGAGTTTCATTTGCAGACGTTCTCAGTCCCAGCCAGCCTTGAAGGAGTCACAGGATATCTAGTTAGAAATGCTACTCTTCAGTATGCCGTTGCATGGAAATTATGGCCTATTTGATGATTTTATTGTTTGGTAACCCCAAATTACCTATAGTTCAAACATTGTTGATAACAAAGAGTAATTTTTTTGCTCATCTCATATATATGGTTTATATGAGATGTATGGTATATATGATGTATGTGATATATATGATAACATATCATATATGTGATATATATGATAAATATGCAAACACACACCTTGGTTCAAGAATGCTTTGTGAAAAACTTGGTTTGCAAACCTTTGGGAATGGAAGAGTAATCCCTTTAGTTCTAATAGTATTCATTAAAATAAAATACTATTGTTTGACAATGTAGGTGAAAAAAGTGTTATTTTGAGGCAGCATTTGCTGTCTGTTTTTAGTTTACCTAGTGTCTAAGTCAGTCCTAGTTTCCTGCCTATAACACTCCTCCAAAAACTAGACACCATACTTCTGAGAAGCTAGCTTTCTCTGACAGGAAGTCTGCAAGTCTTTCCGTATTCCAGTTGAGAGCCTTGCACTTTATACATAATCCTTATTTTCTTCAGAAAGGATTAAATGCGCTCATTCAGCCACCTTCAAAATAAAGCAAGCAAGCAAAGTTGTCTGGGGAAGGTTACTATAACTATATATTTTCAACTTTTAGAGGTAAAACAATATGATTTTAAGAAGTTTGTCAGTGAGAAGGCAAGGGCATTCTATGAATACTATCAAAGATTTTAGATATTAGATATTGTTTAAATAAAGAGATTATTCACATCTGACTCAGCATCCAAAGGCCATTACTCTTTGTCCTCTTTCAACATTAGATATGGTGACAATAATTATAAAATTCCTGAATCTTCACTAGTCTTACCAAAAATTCTGGCATAGTAACAATATTTCTTCTACTTTTTGAAGGTGCCAAATCAATCATTCAGGAATTTCCAGAGATCACAATTTTGACTACTGAAGTTCATCCTGTTGCACCTACACACTTTGGACAGAAATACTTTGGAACGGACTAAGTTATTGCAGGAAAGTGAAATATATTATGTACTATTACAGTTATATTTTGATTTTCTATTTGTTTTACTAATTTGAGGAACAATGGAAAAAAGATGATAACGTTTTTTTTTAAACTTTGAAGCTAGGTACAGTAAAAAGGAAATATTTAAAATGTGTTAATTTTATTTGGTTATTTCTTGATAGCAGCAAATTTACCAATGAAGCACACATACCAACCTTAGAAAAGATGGAAATGTTAATAATAATATATTAATACAAGTTGGTGAACCCGGAGTGCATTGAAGTTGATCCCTAATTTGTGATCCTTAGTTTGGAGGTTACTTGCAACCACAAAGAAAATCTAAGTAAGTTGGGTCTTTGGTCCACTATAGTTTGCATTTTGTTTAGTGTGTTTTTAGCTCTGATAATGTTTCATGTGTGTGACTGTTGCCTCCTTCCTCTACTTTTTACTTCCTGTATTTGTATATATGGTAACTTGGAGAGGAGAGAAGCTGTATGCCTTTTGCTGATTTCATGTTTTCCTTAACATGTTCAATTCACAGACCCAGCATGTGTGGTTAAATTCTTAGATATGTTGTTATATTTCTCATGATTGCTTACACAAACTGTACATTATTGGTAGGTGCTTTGCCAAGCTACAATATGTTGAAGAAAATGGCTGGGAATTTTTAGTAACTGGAACTGTAACATTAATTGATATAGATTAAACCAGGGATATCTGAATGCTGACAAAAAGAAAGCTGAGTATTATTGATGCTGTCAATCCTCTAGAAAACAATTTGTCGTGATTCTTTGAGAGGTGGGAAAAGAAGTCATTTCTTACTAGATTTCATGGCAAACAATTAAAATAAAAGACATAATTTTAATTTGGATGTTTCTACTAGAATCCTTTGATTTGGAAATTATTTTGCATGTTTATTAACTGTAGACTTATTATAATAAAGAACATATATTCTCTAAGAAAATTCCAAAGATTTATGTGTTCCTATTTAAGTTTCTGTAAGAGAGAAACACCATGATGGAAATCAATCTTTGTGCTCTACAATTTGCTTGTGAAACCTGGATCCCATTTTACATTGACAATAAAGCATTTTAACAATGGTGGCTGGCTTATTACTTGATTAATTACACTCTCATGGCCTCATAGGGAGCTGTTATGCGCCTCTATTCAAAAATGACTAAAAGGGTGGAAGACAGTATCTAGAAGCAAAGCTGATAAAAGTCAGCAAAGACTGGTGGGAAAAAAAAGAAACCTGGCATAGAATCGATTACATTTTTTTTACCTTTGAAGTCTGGAATGTGAGAATAACTTAATTCTATTTTTCCTTTTGTTTTGCAACATGGTCATATAATTAGCTGCAATTAATAGATAAATTATTCACATTATATTTCTTCCATGGCATATGTTGCCTTCAGGTTCTTCTTAAAATTCTTTTTTTTTTTTTTATTCCTTTATTGTTTAAATTTAACAATGGTTATATTACATATTTTCATCATCGGATCAGTTTAGATTAATACATATAGGTATATAAGATTGATCAAACAACTAAACATTAACCTTTCTAAATCCACATTACTTTTTTTTCTTTTCCCCTTTCTTTTCTTTGAAAGTTGACATATTGCATATTGTCCTCACAATCATTCTATAGAGTGCAGTGTGTGGGCATAACACACCTCCCTATTAATATTGCATAGAAAAAAGAAAGAAAGAAAGAAAGAAAGAAAAAACAGGAAAGAATATACTTCCGTTTGGACTAAGAGGAAGCAGATACATATACAATCAAAGGTTTTGCAATTGCAGTGTGCCACCAGTGAAGCTTGTGACGTTGGAGGCTATTGAATCTAAGCCTCCTAAAGCTCATCTCACCAATCTAGCTCTGCGTTCCATGCATTGTAATTAA
>PVJA010021985.1:0-34864 GCA_004027025.1 Myocastor coypus
TCTTCTTCTTCTTCTTCTTCTTCTTCTTCTTCTTCTTCTTCTTCTTCTTCTTCTTCTTCTTCTTCTTCTTCTTCTTCTTCTTCTTCTTCTTCTTCTTCTTCTTCTTCTTCTTCTTCTTCTTCTTCTTCTTCTTCTTCTTCTTCTTTGTTGTTTTTTTTTGTATAAACCAGGGACGTTGGCTGAGGTGGCTGTGTGGCTTCGATTTCCTAAGCTGGGGACTTTTTGCTGTTGCTGTTCATTTGCCAGGGACCTGCCTCTGGAAAGTCCTGAGGAAGTGATCTCACAGTCTGAAGTCAAGGATCCAGTCCTCACAAATGCCTTCAGGGTGCGCGGATGAGGGTCATCCTCCATGCTTGCAGCCAATCGCCGGCTCCTCAGGCACTGTGCGGAACAGACAGACGGAGTGAGAAAGAGACTGCGACGGAGCTGCCACAGAGGGCTTTCTGGGTTTGCCGATTCTTTATTCCAGAGAACATTCTGGCTATGCGAGTGCGGAAACTGAGGGGCAGACCTGCATGCTTCGCGCTCTAATGACTTCCGCTCTGTTTGGATAGATCTCTATCACTTCTCTATATCCCTCTCTATATCTTACCTGTCTAATCTATATCTAATCTATACCTGGATCATCTAATCTACATCTATATAAGCTACATTCCCATCTCACTTTAATTTAATTTTATTTTTTTTGTACCAAGGATCAAACTGAGGACCTTGCACTTGCCAGGCATGTGCTTATGCCATTGAGCTATCTCACCAGCTCCCACTTTAAAATGTTGATCTTGAGACAGAATCTCGCTAAGTCACTGACTAACTGGCCTGGAAATTTCCAACTTCCGGCCTCAGCCCCCCCCCCCCCTCCGTGGTCCCTCCCCCGACAAGGGTGCTAGGATTATAGGCATGTGCTACCATGTGTGCCTTGAAAAACATGTTTTATTTTACATGTAATACATACAAAACACCAAATAATACAGATGTAGAAAAAGGTCTTGAGTGCTTCTCAAACTGCTTTAGAAATCTGGGGCCAGGGATATAGCTCTGTGGCACAAGCACCTGCCTGGCAAGCACAAGGTCTTGGTTCAATTCCCGGTACAACCCCCTTCCTCCCCCCACACAAAAAAAGAAATTATGAACTTGTTGGGTGTGGTTACTGAAGTAGAACAGTTGTACACAATGATTAGGTCTAAGACCCTAGAAATATTCAAAAAAATTTTATTTATTTTATTTTCTTGTTTCAGAACTTTTGTTTGTTTGTTTATTTATTTTTATGGCCGGCTCAGCCTGCCCTGAGGGCAGGGCTGGCACAGCATGTGGTGCCAGGGATGGAACCGTGGTCCCTGAAGCTGCCTAAGCTTTCCTAAGCAGGAGCTTTAGACCACTGAGCCATCCTACTGGGCCCCTATTCAAATCAAGGGATGTTTGAGTCCCTTTTATGACACAGCATGGTATTTGCACCCAACCCCTGCGCATCTTCCCATAGACTTGAAATCATCTCCATTTCACAGCTAATACAGTGTGAATGCTAGGGCAGTAGCTGTTACACTGTATTGTTCATGGAACAACAGCAAAAAAAAGTCTGTATATGCTCAGCACAGGTCCAGTTAATTTTTTTTCTTTTTGTAGTTGGTTGAATTTACAAATGTAGAACTTGTGTACATTGGGCTGGTGAGATAGCTCAGCATCATTAGCCCCTGCCTGGCCAGCACAAGGTCCTGAGTTTGACTCCTGGTATCAGAACAAGACAAAAAACACATAAACTTGTGGATGGTGAAGGCCAATTGTGTATTGTTCTGCAATTTTCTTTCTCTCTTTCTTTCTTTCTTTCTTTCTTTCTTTCTTTCTTTCTTTCTTTCTTTCTTTCTTCTTTCTTTCTTTCTTTCTTTCTTTCTTTCTTTCTTTCTTTCTTTCTTTCTTTCTTTTTTTTCAGTACTGGGGATTGAACTCAGGACCTTGCCCTTGCCAGGCAAGGGTTTATTCTACTGAGCTATCTCCCTAGCCCTTGCAATTTTCTTTTTCTTCTATTTACTCATTTATTTAATAAATATTTGCCACCTGAACCTATAAGTGCTGATGAGTGTAACCCCAACAGTTACCGAGTGAGTATAATGCGCCACTATGCTTTACGCAATTGAATCCTCCCAGCTATAGGAAGTAGGTACTGTTCAGGCATCCATTCTATACAAGAGAAAACTGAGACAAACATTAGTTAAATGACATACCCAAGGACACACAGCTACTTAGATGTAGAACTTGGGTGGAAACTCTAGCAGCCCAGCTTCGAGGTAGGCATCCCTCAGTGCTAGGCCGTATTATCACGGACAATGGCAGGAATGAATATGTGCCTGGAGTTCTCATTCTAGTTGAGGGAAGTAGGTCATAAATACATAATTTATCAGGAAGAGGTAAGTGCTAGGTTGACTGAATAAAGGGACAGCCTCTCTGCTAAAGTAATATGTGAACAAGCACTTAGGGGAGAGATGGGAGTAGGCTGTGTAGATATTAGGATGAAGACAGAGGGAATAGCATTTGCAAAGGCCCTGAGGCAAATAAAACCTACTACAGGGACATCCAACATGGCAGAGGTGGACAATGAGGAGAGAGGCAAAAAGTAGGCCTTGTAACTTTATAGTAAGAAAGATGTTTCATGTTTCAGTTGCGTTATCTCACCTGGCTTTATGAATAAACTGCTGCTTCTTTACTCTGCCTGCAGATGGACATTTAGATGTTTTCAGGGTTTATCCTATTTCAAATAAAGCTGCCACGAGAATCCTTGCATATCTGCAGTTTTGAGCTTTAAAGCCTCCCAAAAGCCTGGCCCATCACAGGGCCTGGGTATTCTGATTTAATTGGTCTGGAGTAAACCCTGGGCATTGATTTATTTTAAAGCTCCCTAAGTGGTTCTAATGTGTAGCTAGGGCAGAGAGTAAGAGTTTGATGTGCATTGTGGTACACCTACATTTAGAGGTGGATTCTGAGAAGTGGGGTGGACAGGCTGGAAGGTACATGGATTTTAAAATTTAATAAATAGGCTTGGCCTTTAGTAAATAAAAAATTGGCTCATGGTCCTTCCATGGATACTGAATTCATAAAAATCTCGTGTATGTAAAATGGTCTGGTGTTTGCTTCTGACTGACACATACCGTCCTGTGTACTTCCAGTCACCTCTAGATTCCTTGCCATACAAGTGCTGGTTGTTTCCATAGCTGTTGTGGTGTGTTGGTTAGGGGCTAGCATCCAGAATATGGTCTGTACAAGTTCC
Source organism: Myocastor coypus (assembly GCA_004027025.1). Classification (NCBI taxonomy): domain Eukaryota; kingdom Metazoa; phylum Chordata; class Mammalia; order Rodentia; family Myocastoridae; genus Myocastor; species Myocastor coypus. The sequence goes on from PVJA010021985.1 coordinate 3,257, forward strand.
ACCCAGACACAGTGTGTTTTTCCACATATTTTCCATCAGAGGTCGGCTGAATTCATGCATGTGGAGCCCACAGATACTGTGGGCTGACGGGACATCCAAATTGGCTTCCCCAAAGACTGTCCCATCAACAGTACAGTGCCCAAGCTTTCCACACTCTGCCAGCTTTGATGTTATCCACCTCTTTAACTGTTATGTTGGCTGATGTCCTTTTCACAGTAAAAATATTTTTAATGCTGCTGGGAATTTCTAAAGTCTGCCTTTTTTCTCCTCCTCAACTTATCCAAGACAACAAAGAAAAGCTCTTCTGATCTTCTGGAAATAGGTGCTCTCCCCAATTTTCAGGATGAAATCACACACACACATACACACACACACACACACACACACACACACACACACACACATACACACAATTTTCCAAAGACACAGCTACATGAAAACAATTCCCAGGCTGCTTGCCTCTAGCCAGGAATAGAGGAAAAAAGATGGGTTTGCTTTTTGCTCTTGCAAAAGATGGCCAAGGGCTTTCTTTGTGCTCTGTACTATATATTATATGCTTCCTTCTGACCCTGACACAGTTGCAGGATATTTTGGGGTCAGGGAAGTATTCACATCAATTTGTTTCTAAGACAGAGGCTTCCTCAGTATAGGAAGGGTTAATATCTGCTCAGTCGGCACCTCCTCCTAATGGAACACAGTCCTGGGTCTCTTAAAACCTGCTCAGAGATCAAGTTCTTCCCTAATAAAAACCTTGAAGCACACAGGCTTTAAGATTTTTTTTTTTTGTGTGTGTGTATTTGGTATAGGATCTCACTATGTACCTCAGACTCAGCAATCCTCCTGTTTTCAGTCCCCCCTCCCCCAGTGCTGGGATTACAGTCATGTACCAGCACACCCAGTCTTGGTGGTAGGCTCAGTGTGCCCAGAGGTGGGGCTGGCATGGCATGTGGTGCCTGGTCCCTGTGCTTGCCTAAGCAGGCAGTTAGTCCACTGAGCTATCTCACTGGCCCTATACAGGCCTCTATGAGAGACAGGCAAGCACTTTTAATACATAGCCAGGTGTGGATGTGGCCCTGGCTGGTTCCATAGCTTCAAGGTCACTTGGAGATCTAAATTAGTAGATCATATTGCCTGTATACATTGAACTTAAGTTCCTTGAGAAGAAAAAAGAAACCATTCTAATGGAGCTGGAGGGTCTGGCTGCTGCTCCCCTCAGTGGTCACAAACACGGGTGAGGTCATTTCTGTTCTTTCTACGTGCGTGTGCAGCATGGTGCCAGTGCTTGTAGAGACCCCAAGAGCTCTAAGCACAGCCGGCCACTTCAGCAGGTGCTGAGCCCAAGGAATCACTACATTTTCTGTCACTGGAAATCCTCACTGGTTGTGTTGGGGTAACCTGTAGGGGAGATGTGGGAGCTGGAAAATCAGTCAAAGGTGTGCAGGCAGGAGTAGGCCTCAGTGCGTAAAGCAAACAAGCTACCTCAGCCCTGAGATAAGCATCCTGATTGGTTAATGCCGACTACTAGTCTGTCTCAGTGTCTCTTCTCTTGTTGCTGGGACAAATACCTAGCACTCAAAATGAAGGAACAGAAAGGTTTATATAGCTCACAGTTACTGGAGGTTTCAGTCTACACTCAGCTGGATCCAAGACAGGCATATGGCAGAGGCCAGCAGTTCATGGTGGCAGAACAGCAACAATAGCAACAGAGCAACAGAGAGTCTGTCTCTCTGTCTCTCTTATATTACATTCAGGCTGTCTGCCCCAGGTTGGGTGAAGCACTCACACTCATAATTCGAGCAGTACTAAAACCTATAATCCCAGTGGCTCATGAGTTAGTTTCGCAGACTACTGACCACCTAGCCCAGCTTTTGTCTTCTGGTCTACCTTTCTCATCCATTCATAGTAAGACCGATGGATCCCTATAGTGACCAAGACCCATGTGTGAGTCTGAATAGGGTGCCCTCCTATGGATACATTTGAGGTTAACTTTGATCATCCTCAAAGCTCACCTTATGCTCTGACATAGGAACCTCACTTCTTTCAAGCCTCAGGCTTAGTAGTTTCATATTGCCATTCAATTCTTCTACTAAACTAGGGCTGGGGAATTTGATTTCAAAGGATTACTGAGAAATGGACCACATTATTCACCTTAATGGAAGATGGAATTTATTTAATTCTCTAAGGGTGATTTCTTCTCTCCTTCTTTCTTCATCTGTGCCGGTCTCCCTTCCTCTTCATCCCACTTGCCCTTTCTCTCTCTCTTTTTCTGTTTTTCTCTCACCCCTCTTGCATAAGCAGGACTTTCCCATTGGCGTCCTAACTGTGGTAATTTTTTTCTTTGGTAATACGGTGGGGGAGGCATCTAAAAAGAATCTGACCTTATAGGCTGGGAAATAAGTCTATCCTTATTTTGTTGAGAGGAAAACGGGGTTACAGAAAATTTAATTAAGTGCTCCAAAGGTCTGTGAGTTAGAAGTAGGATTTGGATCCTAGTTCTCTAATGAGACTCTAAACATGATGAAACCCTGTTGCTAAAAAAGAAGAAATGGAAAGCTGACCCTTTTGGACTTTTTAATTTAATTAATTAATTAATTAATTAATTAATTATTTTTTCTCTTTTTGAGACAGGGTCTCACTATGCAGTGCAGACTGGCCTTGAGCTCACTTTTATAGCCCAGGCTGGTCTCGAACTCACACCGATCCTCCAGCCTCAGCCTCCCAAGTGCTGGGATTACAGGTGTGCACCACCATACCTGGCCAGACTTCTTATTCTCACTAAGAAAGTTTCAACTGCAAGCACGTACAGATCAGCATTGCTTCTCCAAATAGCAACATTTACGTTAAGAATGAAGAAAGTACTCATCTATGGAAAATCCTGCCTTCTCTGTTCTGACTTCCTGAATAATTTTTTATAGGCAAATTGACCCTTGAAAGCCAAAATTTTGACCATGGATTGCAAAGCAGATGGTATGCAGGCTTCAGGTACAGTTATTGTTCTTGATTTAATTATTTTTGGCCTTCCCCATTGCTTTATGAATGTGACTTCATTATCAACATCTAAAAGTCAGATGACTTTCCTATTAATTTCGTTGTCTTTGAGACAGGGTCTCGCTATGCAGGTCAAGCTGGCCATGAGCTCACTGTTGTAGCCCAGGTTGGCCTTGAACTCACCCTGTTCCTCCTGTCTCAGTGTGGTCCCAAGTGCTGGAATTATAGGCATGAGTCACCACGCCCAGCTCCAACACTTCTTAGTAGATGAGGGCTTCTTGCTAAATGACACTCCCAGGAGTCCAGAGGTGGCCTCTCCCTTTAGATCTGCTCTCCAATTCACCACGCCTCCCATCACTCTCTATTGTCTGATTACCTGGCTGCTTCATTTGTCAGTGTTGCCTGCCTCACTTTCTGGCCCTGGGCCCTGATTCATAGGAACTTTTTTTTTTTTTTGAGACTAGGTTTCACTATGCAGTTAAGGCTGGCCTTGAGCTCACTTTGTAGCTCAGACTGACCTGGAACTGCAGTGATCCTTCTGCTTCAGCCTTTTAAGTTTTAGGTTTATAAGCATTTGTTATCACGCTTGACTTTCTTTTCTTCTTTTTTTTTTTTAAATTTTTTTAATTTATGTTTTTCTTGTTTCAGAACCTTTATTTGTTTATTCACTCATTTTTATGGCCGGCTCAGCCTGCCCCTAGGGCAGGGCTGGCGCAGCATGTGGTGCCGGGGATCGAACCGTGGTCCCTGAAGCCGCCCAAGCTTCCCCAAGCAGGCGCTTTAGACCACTGAGCCATCCCGCCAGGCCCCACGCTTGACTTTCATCAAACATTTTTGTAGGCTGAAACTCACCACAGCATCCTCACATAAAGATTAGCAATACAGCAAGTGCGGTTTAATATCTTTGTTATGGAGTAAACTAGATGGTACACACTGATGCAGAGGTAGTGTGGACTTGTGGTTAAGAACGGGCCACATTGAAGCTCTTTCTCCTTCCTTCCTTCCTTCATTCCTTCCTTCCTCCCTTCCTTCCTTCCTTCCTCTCTCCCTCCCTCCCTCTCTCTCTTTTCTTTCTATCTTTTCCATTCCTTGCCTCTCCTCCCCTCCTCTCCTCTCCCCTCTTCTCCCCTCCCCTCCCCTCTCCTCCCCTCTCCTCCCCTCTCCTTTTCTCTTCTCTTCTTTTCTTTTTTTGTGTTTTTGAGACAGTGTAGGAATCCACTGGCCTTTCTGCAAGTGGATCTACCCGGGAGACATGGTGATAGGAATGAGAAAGATTAGACAAGAAGATGAAAAGCTGGGCAAGGTGGTCGCCAGTCTGCCTGATGGGCAAGACTAACTCAAGGCACACAAAAAACAATCCTTTATTTATACTTCTGCAAAGTTTGTATCACCTGACACAAGGTTGCTTAGTGACTAATAGTTGGCCTGAACCAGACAGAAGGGGTAGCTTGTTTGCTTTAGGCACTGAGGCCTAGTCCTACCTATACACACTTGATCAATTTCCTGGCTTCCAGCGGCTCCCAACAAGACACATCTTGCTAGATAGTCCAGGCTGGCCTCAATCTTGCGGCAGTCCTTCTGCCTCAGTCTCCCCAGGCATCTTGCCTGGCTAAACGCTATCTTTACCACTGATGAACTGGGAGACCTTAGACAAGTCACTTTGCTTCTCTGAGCCTAAATTTCCTTATCTGCAAAACAGGGATAGCAACTTCCTTTTGGGTTGCTGTAAGCATTCATTGAGGATTGATTCATGTAAGAGTTTTGAGAAGTACCTGGCACACAGTGAGGTCTAAGTCAGTGTCAGCTGCTATTATTATAACATGTTCAGTATGCATTTCTCCAAGGCCTCAGGAGTCCAGCCAAGACTTGGCCCCCTTTCTTTGGAACACTGTCCTTCAAACCTGGCGCATGAGTGCAAAGCCTGAGACTCTTTGCAATGGCCTCCAAAATGCTTAGGTCCTCTCAGTCATGTTGACAATCAGAGTAGCAGTAGGACCAAGAAATGGTCTGATGTGTTAGCATATCTATTAAGGGACAGACACCAAATAGTTCACAGTTGACCTCTGCAGTAGTGCTATGAAACAGGGGGCTTGTACAATCCCCATTTTACAGTCGGGAATACTGAAGTTGGGGAGACTGAATGATTAGCTGAAGGGGAGTAAGCGGTGAGGGAAGGAAGACCTGCCCAGGGAATCTGGTGCCAACTCTGTACCATCAACTGCACATCCCCTGGCTCCATGTACACACACACACACACACACACACACACACACACACACACACACAACCTTAAACAATAAAGCCATACTCTCCAGCCACGTTCCTCATCATAGACAAACACCCTCAAACTTCAATCAATTTGTTGATATTGATATGAATGTCATGAAATCAAGAAAACTTATTGCCTTCGATGTCTTGGTGTCCCTTTCTCCATTCTTTGAATAAATTCGCATACTTTTCCTTTGAGGTACTTCCTGTGAGCATATCATCTCTTCCTTCCAGCTGCCACTGACTGCTCCCGGGTCTGGCTTGTCCAACAGGAAGGGGATCTACCGTGACATTGACAGCCCCTGGTGGCCAAGATTGGGTTGTCTTCTCTGGCAGAATGAAGGATGTCTGCTTCCTCCTTCACACACCCCCATGAGCCTCTTTGGTCAACCTAGCCAAAGAGGTTGGGTTTCTCAGCTCAGGCAGATCTGTCCAAATGCTTTAGTCAAAGGTGGAGGAATAGTTGTGGCAGACAAGCCCAAGGTCTTCCCAGCATTCTTAGCTGTGTGGCCAGGATTTACACAGAAGACAGATGAATTTGAATTTGTCCTTCTGGGACTGGGATGCCTGTCACATCCCTTCCCCTCACAAACCTCTGCTGGGAGATGTCACTGGTTCTAACAGAGGCAGCTCATTTCAGCACATTAGAGAATTGAGAAGAAATGTACCCAACTCCAGGGAGAAACTTCAACAATATTCATCTTTTTATGAGATGAGGACTCATTGGTAATACCAAAAGTATGTGGAGGCTCTCCTGTCCTTCAATTAAAAATGATTCAGCCAGTTTGAGGCATAATCATGCAGAAGTCATTTACAGAGCTCACGATCAGGCAGGCCAAGAAATAGGTCCAAATAGCCTTTGCTTTCCCTCATTTCTTACCCTGTCACAGGTGGGGTGAAGTGACTGGTTTTGGGTATTTAATTCTAAGTCTATGTGACATCTGTGGTACCCAGGATGAGGTGGGGAGAAGGTCATGTGAAATTCTTTCTCTTCTACTTTTACCTAAGCACATGTCCTATTGTATATCAGAAGCTTACAAACTGTGGGCCATTGACAAAATGCCTGCTTGTGTAAGTAAGTATTATTGGACACAGCTGTGAATGCTCATGTCCATAGTGTCTGCTCTTGCACTGAAATGGCAGTGTTGAGTAGTTGTGATAGAAGCCAGACAGTGGCTGGTAATGGCACATGCTTATAATCCCAGCACTTGGGAGGCTGAGGCAGGAGGATCAGTGCGAGTTCGAGACCAGCCTGGCCCACAAAAGTGAGCTCAAGGCCAGACTGAACTGCAAAGCGAGACCCTGTCTCAAAAAGACCAAAAAAAAAAAAAAAAAAAAAAAAAAAAAAAAAAAAAAAAAAAAAAAAAAAAAAAAAAAAAAAAAAGAAAGAAAGAAAGAAAGAAAGAAACCAGATAGTAACCATGTGTCCTGCAAGGCCTATAATATTTGCTATCTGGCTCTTTGCAGAAAATATGTGTTGACCCCTGTTCTAGGTAGACTAGATACAAGATGGCGGACTTGCAGTCAGCGTGGGATCCCGCATGACTTCATGGAGGAGAGAACTGTCCCCCATGCACTTGGTCCATAAGACACAGAGAACCTTCTGTGTTGAGTTGTTTGTTACTGGAGCATTCCTTAACTTATTCCAACAGATTCTACTGGGCATTCCAGAAAGGTTGTTTAGGGACTCAAGCACCTCACTTACTTCCTCGTGAAGTGCACCACACAAGAGATGGTGATGATAATAAGGCCAATAATGATAGAGGCGATGGCCACCCACTTGGCGTTCCGTCCCAGCCGCCGGGCTCCTTCGTAGTCTCCTTCATTGTAGCTGTTCTGAGACTGGAAAACACAAAGGAAGGAATGGTGACCACAGTGAAAGCACAAGAAAAGGGGTGAAGATTCTCAGCTGTTCTTATCAAGCCACTCTGCAAGGCCTTGGGGACTTGGCTCATCTCCCTGCTGGCCTGATGAACAAATGACATGGTTGTTGCCTTTCAGAAAACCTCCCTCCTACTATGAGGCCGAGTTTACCCTCTCCTCTATACCTCCTGATTCTTCTTACCTTGTCGTTTACCATCCCACATTGAAAGGGTGGACCGGATTGTCCATCTCTATATCTGAGCCAAGGGTGTTACTCATCCGGCACCCACAGGAAGGGCTTTCCATGTTATCAAATGTGACACTGGCTGAAAAGTAGCCGCTACCTGGGGCTCCTCTTCCTCCCCTGGGATCCTAACCATCTTGGCTCTTCCTCTATCCTCTGGACCTCTGTCCAACCCAGCACTGGAAAGCTTATTACTGGGCTCAGTAAATCATCCTATCTGATTCTGTAACCACGTCAAATTCTTAAATATTTAAGTATTGTCTTCATTGCTAATACTAACAGTGTCTGACACATTTCAGGAGCTCAAGAAATATGTATAAGCTGAATGGATGAGAGAACAAATGTATGTTTTCCCACAAAGCGTGAGTTCATTGAGGACCTCCCAGAGCTTCCTGTGCTGGCCCAGTCCAGGCATAGAGGAGGACTCAGCATCCCTGAGGCCTAGCTGCAGAGCTGCAGTCTTCTCTCTTATAATAAGTCTTCTTCATCACCCTACTTCTAAGAATCACCCAAAAGTTTTGCTGCAACCCAAAGAAGACTGTTGTATGTGTTCGAGACAGAGTCATACTATGCAGTGCAGGCTGGCCTTGATCTTATAGAGATCCTCCTGCGTCAGTCTCCTGGGTGCGAGGATTACAGGTATGTGCCATCACTGGGCCAGTGTTCATTCTCTCTCTCTCTCTCTCTCTCTTTGGTACAGGATCTCGCTACACAACTCAGACTCAGAGTGATCTTTCTGTCTCAGCCTCCCCAATTCTGGAATTACAGGGATGAATTGCCACACCCAGTTTCAGGGCTAGCACAGCATGCAGTACCAGGGATTGAACTTGGGACCTTGTGCTTTTGAGCCAGGCACTTAGACTGCTGAGCTATCTCCCCAGCCCCTAGGCAGCAACTCTTAATGTCCTGTAAGTCAAGATGCTTACCACCTTTAAACTTATACACAAGTAAGTATGAATATATTTTGAAACTCAGAGAGATCCAAATTCAGATTCTATGTTACAGCACCTATGAGACCTAGGGGAAGTAATCAGTCTTTTTAAGGCTCAGTGCCTGCATCTGTGAATAGCTCCCCAATTTACTACTGGAGTCAATAGTAGTAACACATTCTTCATGTTGGAGGATCCAAGGAGTTTTCTTAGTTACTCTTCTCTCATTGCTGGGACAAATACCTGACACTCAAAATGAGGGAAGGAAAGGTTTATTTAGCTCACAGTTACTGGAGGTTTCAGTCCATACTCAGCTGGTTCCAGGGCAGAGTGGCACATGGGAGAGGGCAACCTTCCATGGCAGCAGCTAAGTGCAAAAGCACAGAGATCCAGAGCAGCAGCTGAAGCATCTAATGCAAATCACTTGCCTCAGGGCAACTGTGGTACCCATTTGCACAATAATCAACTACAAATTCCAGAAGCCGCCCCATGACTGCCTGAGGCTTTGGGGGGACTCCTATGCACAAACCAGAACAGGAGTCAGTGCATGTGAAGTGGTTAGCACTGACTCAGAACATAGTCTGTGCTCAATGAATGCTAGCTTTTGCTGTGAGCTAGCTACCAGTGCCTGCCTGGTTCTTATTTCTAAAGCTGAGATCTGTGAGTAGATATGGAATCATCTCTACCTATCCCTTGCTGGATCAGAATTTTTAGAGGCCAAGTTAGAGAAGCTGTTTTGTTTCACAATTGAACTCATTGCAGAGACTCTTAGGAACTTCATATTTAGGGCTCATAATCCAATTTGGAACTGTGAAGAATCTCACCCCAAACTGATCACTACTGTTTTGCGCTTCCTAGAAAGCACCATTCAGAGAGCACTAGTCACAGTGAGGCTTTTGTGTTGCCATCAGGAAAGGAAAACTAGAGACATAGTCTGTGTCTTAGTTACTTTTTACTTGTTGCTGGGACAAATACCTGACACTCAAAATGAAGGAAGGAAAGGTTTATTTAGCTCACAGTTACTGGAGGTTTCAGTTCATACTCGGCTCCATTCAAGGCAGAGAGGCACATGGCAGAGAGCAGCAGTTCATGGCAGCAGAACAGCAACAAAATGGTGACAGAGGAAACTGACCAGCCAGGAGAGCAGAGAGCAACAGCTTAGCCTGTCTCTCTTTAAATTACATCAGGCTCTCTGCCTTAGCCTATCAGCCTCAGGCCACACCCATAGTCTCAGCACTGCTCAGACTATAATCCCAGTGGATCATCATTCAAGTCTCAAACTCTAGAAGTCCCTGCCCATGATTGCATGAGGCTTTGGGGGGACAGCTAGACATAAACTGTAAAAGCCTGTTCCATGAACAGTGTCAGCTCTCGGCTTTTTTTTTGATAAGGAACCAGTTTCATGTTCCCAACACCAGTGACTAGAATGAGGGGAGAAGAAGGGCAGGAACATCTACCCTCTGTGCGTGGCCCACAAGCTCAGGTGAGATGGGGAGGAGGTAACGTTGGGCCATTTGAGTTGTGGGGTGCAGGTCAGGGGGGTCATGTCGACCACATGGCTGGGGATGGAGGTGCAAGCCCAAGACAATACTTGCTCTACCTTCACCATCAGCTGCGAGGCTTCTGTCTTGCCTGTGGCCCTCCACTTTTCAAGCCACCATCTTTCTGGGGATCATAAGGGAGACCTTGAGTGAGTCCAGAGGTGGGGCTGCTGTTGCCCTGAAAGCAGATAAAGCCTCTTTAATACCACGTGTGGACTTGTCCCTTTCTACCAGAGTGCCCTTGTGAAGCCATTTTCTCTTCTTGTGCTTAGAGACGAAGATGCCCACAGGTAAATTTGCTGGTAAATTTGAGGAAACAGGGGAAAGATCAAATGGAAAGCTTTAGAACTCTCAGATTTCTTTCTGAAAGGTTTTCATGGTTGAAGGTCTTAGGCTCAAGGGTAGAGAACAATAACTCAGAGTAAATTATTTCTCCTTCCCTAAGATGTTGGTTGTATTTTTTTTTTTTTTTTTCTAATGCTGAGGATTGGCCCAAGGGTCTTAAGCATAGTAGGCAAACACTACCACTGGGCTACATACAGTCCTTGGGCCTTGGCTATCTAGTTTTTTTTATCTTCCTCTTTATCTTCCTCTTTCAGTTGGAAGATCATACAGAGCACTTTTTGTCAGATGCCACAAACTAAAATGATGAAAACTGATCTTAAAGAAAAATAATGTAGACTTTTAAATATTTTTCTTTTTATGTATTTAGTACATAAGTATTAAGTACAGGGTCTGCAGAGTCTTACTACACAGACTGGACCCGTTTTCAGCCTCTTATGTGTTGGGAGTATAGGCACGCACCAGCACCACACCCGGTCTCATTCGAAGTCTCAGTGTGCTCTAGGGTCAGGGGTGGCATGGCAGGCCAGGATTGAACCTTTGGCTCCTGCATCTACCTAAGCAGATTGGGCCTGCCATTTTTTTTTTTTTTAAACACTTAGGATATAAATTATCTTACCTGGAGCGGAAGAACTAGAGAATCAGGATGGCTTCGCAAACTCAAAACTTCTATGATATTTATTCTTTTGAAAAATTACTAATGCCATTTGTGAACCCAGAAAACAGTTCAATGCTTCAGAAACATATGACAAATAGTAAAGTGTTTCTGCTAATTTTGTTTCCTAGTTTTATTGGCTTGGGGGTATTTGTTTCTACATGTTTTTTGTTTTTTGGTTTTCCGTGAATAGAAAAATAACCCTGACTTATCCCTTTGTTTCCACTATGGCTAAGAATATCATGTATCACTGTTATAGGAGAGAAAAAGCCCAGCAATTTTCACCCTGAGATCAACAGAGTCAGTCTATGCAATCTTGATCCCTTAAATATTAAAACCTTGAGTATTTCCAATAAATCTCAGCAAATATAATTTCATCCCTGCCTTTGGCAATGTCAAGGTTTAAACATACTTCCTTTGGGATACTGTAAACTCTGAGAAAGATATTGTATTTTTTTTCCCCACAAACAGATTAATATAAAACTTTCCGGTACCCGTGGTCACTTTGCCTTGGCTTCTTTTGAATGTTTGCTTATTTATTTACTTATTTCTATTTTTTATTACATTTAATAATAACAATGTGACAGTTTCAAAACATGTTAGTAGTACATTTTCAGTATTTGATATAATGCATATTGTTGTCCTAGTAGTTACACAGAGCACAGAGTTTAGACGTGGTAATTTTTCTAATCCTTATTGGTACAAAAAATTTTCTTCTCACTGAACTAAGAGAAAGTAGTTGTATACATAGTCCAGTACTCCATAATTGCAATGGGTTTTGGCAGAACTGGCAATGTTGGAAGCTGCTGATTTAAGCTTTTTACAGGTCAGCATACTAATCTAGCTTTCCATTCTATGCCTTGTGGTTAAACTTTTCCGCTGGGTGGTTAAGGGCAAGTTAAAGCAAGACCTGCATAACAAAACATCTAACTTTTATATCTCCCAAGATCAGTCAAATCCCCTCAGGATTTACTTTGAAGCCATGTGCAGTGCTTTGTAGAACTGTTGTCAGTGTCAGCTGTCTGGATGCGTCATGGCTACTGCTTGACCAGTTTGCTCTCTGTGAAAGCCAGAGAGAATGTTTTCTCTCTAGGTGATTCTCCTTGGGTACAATATATATCTTTAATCCCTTTCCTCTGTAGCCCCATAATCTTCTTGAACAGAAAATTTGGGAAACCACTGAGTTATAGGGTGTTGTAGCACAGTTTCTCTTATGTTCTATTTTAGGGAAGAGTCTATAGGGATTCAGGGTATCACTACTAGATTGGATTCACAGTGATCTACTTGTTTATAGCCTCCCAAGTGTTGGGATTACAGGAGCTGTGCCACCATGCCCAGTCTAAATTGCTGTCTCAGTGTGCCCCAAGGGCAGGGCTCGTACAGGAGGTTTGGGGGATTGAACCCCTGGGGCCCTGCACCTTCTTGCAGGTGCTTAATCTGCTGAGCTATTTGGCCAGCCCCCCCTTTTTTTGATGACTAGTTGGGCTTTTGAGTGTTGGGCTTCTTTCTTTAGTTTGGGTATTAAATGCCCCCAAAGACCAATGTGTTAAAAGCTTGATCCTAGCTTGTGGTACCACTGGGAGATGCTGGAGCCTTTGGAAAGTGGGGAGAGATTTAGGTCACTGGGGGCATGACCTTCAAGGGATTTGGAGCCCTCTTCTGTCTGTCTGTCTGTCTGTCTGTCTGTCTGTCTGTCTGTCTGTCAATCTCTGTTTCTCATTTCCCCATATGCTCAACTTTACTCTTTGCATGATCACCATGTACTGCCTCATCACAGGTCCAAAACAAAAGAACCAACCACGACCTGAAAATGTCAACACTGTGAACCAAATAAACTTTTTTTTTTGTCTTTTTAAGTTGATTATCCCATATTTTTTATGGTAATGAAAAGCTGAACTTTTTTTTTTTTATAATAATGGTAAGCTGAATGAATAGAGACTCTGTTCCCTTGGCAGAATAACAATGTTAATATAGAACAGTCTTTGACCATTTATTATATACCAGGCACTGTATTAGTTTTCAATAATTAGCTCATCAGTTCTCATGACACTCCTACAAGGAAGGTAACTTCTTTTTCCATTTTGTTGATGACTGAGGCACAAAGGAGTTAAAGCAATTCATTGAAGTCATGTGGCCAGTTGGGTAAAGCCTGTATGTATTTGAATGCAAACATGCACATGTGTACAGAAAGACTCTGTCCATCTGTCTGCCTGCCTGCCTGCCTGCCTGCCTGTCTGTCTGTCTTTTAACTTGCTCCCCCAAATATCATACAATATCACAGTATACTTGTTCTGAAATCGCTATCTTCCATTTATTATTGAGTGGTCAAACTTCCAAGCTAATGCTTCCAGATATGTCTCACCCCTCATTTTCTTCTCTATTCATGACTTAAAACTTGGAGTTTTACCAACAGACTTCTTAATACTGCATCATCAGTTTATTCTTGTTGTGGGGAAATCTTCATTTTTCATAGCACAATCTTGGCTACTTTTTCTTTTTTTTAAAATTTAGTACGGGGTCTACAAGGTCTCACTACACAAATCAGACTTGTAGAGATCCTCCTGTTTTCAGCCTCCCAAGGGCTGAGATTACAGGTGTGCACCACTAAGCCCAGTATCTGCTACTTTTATTTTCAGATAGCTTCATGTCAAGAAGTATTGTATATACTTTCTTTTTGAGAGCCTAGAACCTTTTGATGGATCCATAGTCAATTTAAATATGCTTCACCATTAGACATTTTAGTTATTTAAAGTTTGTAGTGGTTATATAATATGATGCAGCAGATTATCTGTCTGTCTGTCTGTCTGTCTGTCTGTCTATCTTATACATATGTTTGTTCTTCTGGTGCTGAGGACTGAATCTAGGGCTTCACATATGACTGGCAAATGGTCCACCACTACTTAGATCTCCAGCCTTATATACTTTTGCATATATTTGATCCTCCCCTGTGTAGATTCCTAGGAATGAAACTGAGAGTTAAAGGGTCTATGATTTAAATTTGGAGAGCCAAATTGCCCTGCATAAAGGCTACATAAGCCTATACTTCCACACTAAGAGGATATAAATGTCTTTCTCCCCTGTCCTTTACCAGTGCTGTACATTATCAATCTGTTTTTTTTTTTCTCATTCTAAAGGGCAAACAAGAAACTTAAAATAACTATTTTTAGTTAATGGTGAAGGTGAGCCATCTTGTCATTTTTCAGATCTTGGTTCTATTGTCACTACCTCCAAGAGGCCTTATCAGATTAATTAATTTGCTAACTAACACAGTACGTAGAACCTAGGCGCTCAGTACATATTTGCTGAGTGAATAGATGAACGTGTGAATGAGCATTAGTGATTGTATATGTCTTTGCTTTATGAATTTAGCTCACATCCTTTGCCCCAATTTCTCTCTCTCTCTCTCTCTCTCTCTCTCTCTCTCTCTCTCTCTGGTATTTACTATAGGATCTACAAGATCTCACTACACAGAATAGACTCATAGTGACCCTCCTGTTTTTAGCTCCCAAGCACTGGGATTACAGGTGCGTGCCAGCACACCCAGTCTCATTCACTGTCTCAGCATGCTCTGGGGGCGGAGCCAGCCCAGCTTGCCAGGGATCGAATCCCAGTCCCTACATCTGCCCAAGCAGGTGCTTTAATCTTCTGTGCTATCTGGTCAACCCTCTGCCCCAGTTTCTGTTGTTTTGTCTTACTGATTTATAGGAACATTTTGTGTACTATACATCAGCATCTGGCAACAGAAGCACAACAGAAGTCACATAGATAAGTGTAAATTTTCTAGTAGCCACATTGAAAAAGTAAAAGGGAGTGAAATGAACTTTGCTAATGTATATTTTATTAAATTCAATGAGTCTGCAATATTATGATTAAAACATGGTAAACTAATCACCTTTCAGTTCCTCAGTAGGCAACTAACTGTACTGAGTAAGAGATAGGTAACACTCCTTAGTGTGGTATTTTTTTAGAAAGTTTTTCTCCTGGTCTGTTATTCTTTTAAAAATATGATTATTGCAACTTTGGTTTTGGTATAGTGTAAGGCTCCCACAAAGTCACCAAGATAGTACCTAGATAGCCCTCAGTCAGTATCCCATACTGATGGCGTCTTAGGTAACCGCAGTACTTCTTCAAAACATGGAAAGTGACACACTGGTACAAACCTACTCAGGTACAGAATTATTCAGATGGCATCCATGTTTACATGCACTGTGGTTGGCATGTTGATGCATGTACGGAGTTGTGTGGAACTTTGTGCACTCCGGTAACTATGACTGCAATTCCTATGATGAGTTGCTTTAACTCCTTTGTGTCACAGATTTGACACAGGCAAAACGAAAGAGAAGCCACCTTCCTTGTAGGAGTATCATGAGGACTGATGAGCTAGTTATTGAAAACTAATACAATGCCTGGTATATCATAACTATGTAAGTTATGTTACACACATAGCTCATGGAGAGTCTCACTGTCTACGAGTGAGAGTGGGCATGGTGGCACACACCTGTAATCCCAGGGCTTGGGAGTCTGAAAGCAGGAGGATCGCTGTGAGTCCATTCTGTGTAGTGAGACCCTGTAACTATGACTGCAGGAGACAGCACTGCTCTAGTATTACTACAAACAAGTTTTTTTCAGTTACTTAAAGTCACACTCTACCTCCATGTACTCCTGTCTTGTCCTGTCCTGTCCTAGCTGGTCCGCTCTGGTCCAGTCCTGTCCAGTCTCTTCCAGTCCTGTCTTGTCTGTTCCTGTCCTGTCCAGTTCTATCCTGTTCTAAGATAGAGTCTCACTTAATTGTGCAGGCTGGCCTGGAACTCACAGTGTGCCACTCCTCAGCCTCCTAAGTAGCTAGGATTACAGGTGCGTATGCCACTACACCTGGCTGCCCAGTGCCTTTTAACTTATAGTATTTTGGATATTCCTGGAGTGTCAAGGCTGTAGAACTTGCCATTTCATCAGATAACTGCTTTTTGAGTGCTAAGCAGCCAATGACTATCTTTGTTGATACCACAAAGTATGTTAAAAAGAAGTGCCTATAATTTCATCCCAGCTTTTAATTTCCTGAGATAAAAATTAACTTTTAACAGAATAGACACCAATTAGGTCTAATCACACATTTTGTGAGGCACTCTCTAATTCCCTGCAGCCTCTCTCTCTCTCTCTCTCTCTCTCTGTCTCTCTCTGTGTGTGTGTGTGTGTGTGTGTGTGTGTGTGTGTGTTTTGAGCTCATGCTTGCAAAATGTAAGAGTCAGCACAAAACCTGGCAAAAACACCCGGACTGGACCAGAGCCAGTGAGTGTCACATTCCAACAAGAGCGTGAGCTCCTTCGTTTCGTCGTAAACCTCATGACATCATAGTCCTCACACACGGCTACGTGAAGCTTATTTGTGCTTCTCTTCCCTGGGCAGACGCCTGATACTCACATAACTGTGAAAGGAAAGTTGGCCAGGAGTCAGAAGGGAAGGTGCCAGCTTCTATGCTGAGACTCGAGAAGGCTGCGGCAAGGGGCAGCGAGGCTGTTACAAGGCCCTTCAGTGCCCGCCTCGCCACCTGTCAAAGGGTACACATCCTGCACCCACACCTAAGCAGGATGCAATGACCCATAAATTCGGATAGTCTGGATCTGATGTTTCTAGAGTTTGCCATACTTACTCCACTGTTGTAAGTCAGGGAAATATGGGAAGCCCTTTGTCCCTTCCTCCTGGTCTTTAGAGCACACAGGTGCCACATCCCACCTGATCCCCCCCCCCCACAACAGCATCACCAATGGGGTCATTGCCAATGTGAATCAGAGATGAGACTCTCCTCAGTTATAGTTTTATGGTCCCTTTTATTGAGGGTTCCTGAGTCTGGCAGCACCTTAGAACTATGGGGCAGGGATGGGAGGCTGGATTGAAAATACTTCCATATGCAAGCCCTATTCTGTTCCACCTGAATCAGGATCTTTGAGGTACGATCCAGAGTATTTGAAAGATTTTTTTCTAGGTCATTCTAAGAGGGCAGCCAGAATCGAGAACCACTCTGCTAGATGGACACTCATTCATTCATTTAAAAACAATTTCTTGAGCACCACCTTTGTACCAGGCACTTCTTCCAGCCTCATAGATCTTACATTCTGGTGGAGACTGAAACTAACTAAGCAACATGTGAATAAACACAATGCTTACAGAGTAGTTGAGGCAAGAAAAATGGGAGTGGAGGAAGGGGGTTCTGTGTGGCCTGCCGGGGAGAACAGCTAAGTACAGGGGTCTGCCGGTGGGAAAGAACTCTTTTGTTGATGATCCCTAGGAAAATCCAGTGTGGCTGAAATGTAGGAGGATGGAAAGGGGGCAGGGAGGAAGAGAGAGACAGAGAGAGGGGGAGGGGCAGAGGGGAGAAAAGGAGAGAGGAGGAGAGAGGGAGAGAGGGAGAGAGAGAAGGGGGAGGGAGGAGAAGAGAGAGGAAGAAAGAGGGAGAGAGAGGTCCTGGGGGAGGGGAGTGAGAGCAGGAGAGAGAGAGGAGGTAGCTGGAAGAAAAGAAGCAGAAGTGATAATAATAGTAATAGTAATGATGAATATTTTTTGAGCAACTTTAATGTATCATATTATCAAGTCCTTGCTCTAACCCTCTCTTCTTCCATGGCCCCTGCGCTTCCCTAATGCATCCGCTTCTTCAGGGCAGACTTCTCAGCCACCCCATCTGCAGGAGGTCCCTTGACTGTCCGGTAGGCCCTGATTCAGCGCCTGCGTTCTTCCTTTCATGACTCTCAGTGCCAGCTACAGTTATTCCATCCAGTGGGCATTTGACAGTGGAGTGTACATTTCTGCCCGTTGACTGAGAGCTCCATGAGGCACACACACACAGCTGATTATCCCAACATTCTATTTCCAGTGCCCAAGAGGGGCCTGGATGCAATTGCTACTAACATATGCTAGGTGCTGGGGTAAATACTGGGGATACCAGCTAGATCTAAAGCAGGCAGGCATGGTCCCTGCCCTCAAAGAGCTGAAGGGGCCACACACTTCTTGCTAAAAATACATCACGCAGAGCGGAAGCTGAGTGTGGTGATGGGTTCCTGAAATCTCAGCTACCCAAGAGGCTGAGACAGGATGACAGTTTGGGCCCAGGAACTTGAGAAGTTCAAGATCATAAGATACTGAGATTCCGGCTCAAAAAATGTAGGCGGTGGGGTGGAGGTGGGGCGTAGCTCAGTGGAAGAGCACTTGCTAGCACGTGTGAGGCCCTGGGTTCCACCCCTAGAACCAGAAAAAATTTCAACATGGAAAGATGGCACAGTGGAGAGACTAGCTCAGGGCTTTTTTTTTTTTTTTTTTTTTTTTTTTAAGACAAGGTCTCACTATGCAGTTCAGACTGGTCTTGAACTCTCTATATAGCTCAGGCTGGCCTCAGACTCATGGCAATCCTCCTGCCTCAGCCTCCTCAGCACTGGGATAATGAGCATGCACCACCACCCACAGTCATCTCTATCTATATCATCTATATCTATATCTATATCTAAATCTATATCTATATCTATATCTATACATATGAATTTCACTATGCCTCATTGTATTACAGACTATGTCACAGCATGGATATGTGGATGTTTAATACAGTAGTGGCTGATCTCAAAGGGAAATAAGGTCTATAGAGACCGCACTGAGACACAATTTTCTCCTTTGTAAAATAAGGGTGATTCTACTTACAGCACAGATTGGGTGTAAAGTCTACATGAACTAATGGTGTCAAAGAGCCTCCTTTCAGGCATTTAGTTCTGAAAACAATGTGGAGTTTGCTGTCAGTATTTCCAGTGTGTAGGTGGGATAACAGGCTCAGAGAAGTGGGTATGGGGCAGAGCTGGTAGTCAAACTTGGGAGTTGAGGCCAGAGCCAGACATTAACACGGCATCTGCCTTGGAACCTGTCCCCAGGCCAGTGCCCCTGTTGGGAGCCAAAGGAGAGGGAGGTCACAAGAAAACATGGAAGGAGCTGTTTCACAAAATCTCTGCAATGGATGGACAGAGCTCCCCAACAAGGATCAAAAGCCAGCGCAAGAAGCAAGGCGCAGACAAAATACAAGTGAGAGGGCTGCCCCTGTCCCTGTAACTGCTTTCCTTATGGCCGTACCTGGCCACCCAAACTTATTTAAAAGTTGTGTTGACAGCTCCCCTCCCCTTTTGGTATTCGCAACAGCCAGGGACTTGACATTGATGCATTTTAAACCACATTAAATAAAGAGCCCATTGCCTTAAGAAAATGAATAAGCCGTTCTCTGAAAATGATATAAGCATGATCAAAAAGCACACAGCAAGATATTTAATATTATTCATTATAAGGGAAATGAAAGCCCAAACCTCAGAAAGACCCCTCTTTGCCCTCATCTGGATCACTAGTGTTAAAAATAGCAGACAATAGCATGTTATTGAGGCGACTGAGAAATGGGGGCCCTCATACAGCATGCATAGGAACGTAGGATTGTGAAGCTACTTTGGAAGCAGTCTGGTAGTTCCTCAGAAATTAAAGAAAGCTGGATGTGGTGGCATAGGTCTCAGCTACGTGGGAGGATGAGCGGAAGGATTTTAAGTTCGAATCCAGTTTGGGCATCTTAGCAAAAGCCTGTCTCAAAACAAAAATAAGAAACATGTTGGAGACTGTAGATCAGTATTTCCTGGGATTCAATCCCCAGTTCAGCAAACCAGATCAGACCAGACCAAACCTCTCAATACTCATCTGTGAATGTTCATGGCAGCTTCAGGGCCCCTTTATAGCAGCTTTGTTTAAAAGAGCCCCAAGTACGATCAACCCAAGAGCCCATCAGTGAATGAATGGAAGCACAAACTGTGGCCTTATCAGTACAATCACAGAATAGTATTTCACCTTAAAAAAGAAGTACCCACACATAATACAGTACGGATAGGCCTTGAACATATTATACAAAATGAAAGACGCCAGATATAAAGTATCATATAGCGTACGGTTTCTATTATGTGAAATATCCAGAACGGGCAAATTCACTGAGACAGAAAGCAAGTTGTAGTTGCTGAAGGGCACTGGGAAGGAAGGGTAACCAGCAACGCACATGGAGGTCCTTGTGGGGGTGATGATCATTTATTGGAATTAGATAGTGGAGAACAGTTAGTTCAACCTGTGTGCAACCTTTTGAACTACCCCTTGAGTCGTATATCACTGATTATTTTAAAGGGGCAAGGTCTCCTTGAGCATGTCAATAGACTATGGTGGTTTCCAGAGAAATTGGTGGTTCCTTGGTAGGAGATAGGAACAGGGTTTAGGAGCAGCCTGGGGGGCTTCTGATGATTACCCCAGTGTCCACTGGAAGCGGCATTAAGACCAAGGAGGCCTTGCAATTAGAATTGTAGGTACACCAAAGGAACACCCCTTAGAAATACAGATGGGAGCGCTGCAGGGAGTTGACTTGGAATTGACCTAGCAGTTAAGCCATACAAAACAATCAAACCTGGGAAATTGTTGCTTTGGGAAAGTCCCATTTCTCTCATATCGCTAATGCCTAGGAAGCTGAGACTCAGAACAAGAAGAAAACCTGCGTCGATAATGACCAAATTAGCCTGGAGTAGCTCTGTAGCTCAGAATGATGGTTGAAGGAAGAGTAGGTCATGAATTGGTGCTACCTGTGGGAGAGGATTGGATTCAGACCAGAACAAAAGGAGATCTGTTAAGAGAGTTTGTGGAATACACTACTGGGCGTGACAGAAGGCTTGGCTCCTGGTTACGTGGCCTCCTTTAAGGTTGCTTCATGGGGGAGCTAAACTCATTGTGAAGGGACTCCACAGATGGTACAATGGGCTTCTCCTTCAACTTGTGTGGATCACCATTTATAAAGCAGAATCTCTTCCCTATCACGTGCTCTCACTGGGCTGTTCCTCTCATAGCTCCACATTTATTCTTTGTGCAATGCTTTTCACATTCTGAAAGGATCTCACTTACTCGCTGACTTGTATATGGTCCATAGACATTTTGGAATATTTACAGCTTCTCTCTCTTGCATGTTTATAGAATGCGAGTGCATATACATGTGTACGGGGATACTTTTAACTGATAAAGAATGTCCAATTTTATTGAAATTCGATTTTACATTGTTTTTTTATTTTATTTTATTTTATTTTTTTTGTGGGACCGAGGTTCAAACTCACGACCTTGCACTTGCCCAGCAGGCACTTGTGCCTCAGAGCCATCTCCCCAGCTCCCTGTTTTTTAAATTTTTTTATTTGATCTTTTAAATATTTTCTTTTTTTGTGGGGGGAAGGTATATATTTAGAATTAGCCAGCTGGACGCAGTTTAGATGCTCCCAATTTTGTTGGCCACATCCAATGCACCATAATTGGGAGCCAGGCGAACATAAGCCTCCTCCTCTCCATCAGGCCTGATTAGGGGATTGACCTTGGCAACATCAGTGTCATAGAGCTTCTTTATGGCTTGTGTGATTTGGTGCTTACTGGCCTTGACATCCACAATGAACATCAGGGTGTTGCTGTCCTCGGTCTTTTTCATGGCTGACCCAGTGGTCAGGGGGAACGTGATGATGGCATAGCGGTCAAGCTTGTTTCTCCTAGGGGTGCTCTTCGAGGGTATTTGGTACGCCTCCGGAGCTGCAGTGTCTTGGGATGGCAGAAGGTGGGTGACGTTCGTATCTCCTTCTTTTCACGGCTGTGGATGCCTTTCAGCATGGCCTTCTTGGCCTTCAAAGCTTTTGCTTTGGCTTCAGCTTTGGGAGCGGCAGAGACTTCCGTCTTCGCCTTTGGCGCCATCTTGGTAAAAAGGGTAACATTTTCCTATATCATAAAATTCTTCAAAAGTGTGATGCTGGGGCCAGCAACATAGCTCAGTGGTCTAAAGTGCCTGCTTAGGTAAGCGTAGACAACCACAGGGACCTTGATTTGATCCCTGGCACCACGTGCTGCACCAGCCCCACCCCCAGGGCAGGCTGAGTGAGCCATAAAAAAAAAAATAAATAAATAAATAAATAAATAAATGAAGTTTAAAAAAAAAGTGTGATGCTAACAGTTGTGTGATTTTCCATGTTTCCATTTCTATGTTAAATAGATGGATTATAATATACTTGGCTAATCTGCTGTGCCGGAATCAATATTTTTGTCTGTCTCAAGTTTTTCGCATTTATAATAGTGACAACAGCACATATTAACTAGGCAGTTACACTGTGCCAAGCACTATGCTTTCATGGTTTTTCTTTGCTTGTAATCCACTTCATCACTAATGCTGGCATGAACATTTAGTATATGACTCTATTTAGTTATTGTTTTTCAATTTTAACCTCTTGGTGAAGCTGCTTTTGTATAGATCTTACACGTGTCCTAAATTAATTTGTTTCTAGTATTTACAGAATCTTACTGAGTATCATGAATGCGCTAATACTGATATCCCAATTTTATTTTATTTATTTATTTTTTGAGACAGGATCTCATTAGGTAGTAAAGGCTGGCTTTGAAATCACCTATGGCTGGCCTCTAACTCACAGCAATTCTTTTGCTTTGGCCTCTTGAGTACTGGCATTATAGAGTCACCAATTTTAAAATGTGCCCCCTCTTATTTCAAACACCACCCCTCCCTTTTGAAGCTCTCTTTATCTTCTTTATCCTTTTATTTTTAGAACATATTTGGCCTGTGGGAAGTAGATGATAATTTCTCTTTTTCTTAGTCTGTCTCTTGACCTGTCTCTGTTTCTAACTTGTCTTTCTCTCTGTATCTCTCTATTTTCTGTCTCTCCACCTTTTTTCTTCCTCCTCTCACCTTGTCTCCACCCTACCCACCCACCTGTAGAATTACATCAATGCCTGAAAATAGATGAGATCCTTTTTCCCACACGTAAGAACATAAAGCTTATATATACACGAATATTGTTCTAGATTCTAAACTCTGGCATAGGTTTCCCTCAAAACAGCTTTGATGTATGTGAGCACTTAGTACATATTTTTAGTAACAATCTCTAAGTTTTCAGATGACTCTGGGCTTTCTTGTTTAGATTCTGCTTGCTCCTAAGTTTCTGTACCCAAAGGTATCGCTGGGAATTCTGAGGCTGGCCTCCAGATCCCAAGCCGTATTTCCTCTTCATCATCATTAACTCATTCATGCTTATCGGTTTCCTCTTTGGACTTTCATTTTTTTCCCCATAAATATCTTCAAGGACAATTGAGAATGGTCCTTTTGTCTGTCTTTTGAAGCTGAAAGCTAACGGGGAATTGTGCCAGACTCAACTGAATATATTCTACGATGGGCTTTGTTATTGAAGGGGCAAATCTACTAAAAGAGAAAGCTTTCAGAGCATCAAACTGTGTTCCTAGTCCCAAAGGACAAGACAGCCATCCGATTAGTGTTTCAAGGGATTAGACAATAAAATGTCTGAGGACAAGGACTATTATGTTTCTTTTTTCTCCCACTAGTGTTACTTTCCTTTTTTCTTTTTTTGTGGATGGCTCAGCCCATCCTGGAGCGCGTGACTGGTGTGGCATGTAGTGCTGGGGATTGAACCAGGGTCCCTGCGCGCTTGCCTGTGCAGACATCTTACACTGCTGAGCTATCTCGCCAGCCCTGAGTGTCACCTTTCTGAGCCTCAGTTTTCTGGTGGATGAATAGGAACAGCAGTTTTCTTTCACACCTTGTTGAGATTTTGAGAGGAATAAGTAAAAGCTGTGTTGATACAGAAATGTTTTAGGACCAGGGAGATGGCTCAGCAGCTCGCACACGTAAATGTTATAATAACAACAAGAATAATAAGAGATGTGCCACAGTATTATGAGAAATGATCAGAAAAAAGAACAAATAAAGTTATCTGACAGAGGGACTGTTGTGTAACATCTTAATAAATATCCCCTGCTATCGTGTTCCACAAAAAGAGCCATAAGACAAGGGGCCACAAGCCACAAGACAACCTTCTCAATTTCGTCCTCCCTCCTAGCCTCCACCCCATTTGATAAAATTGGTTAGCATCAGGCAGAACGTGTTGTCTAAAGGAGCCCCATTTTGGAAAAGTCCGGTTTAACCCTTGAAGTTACAGAGCTAGAGGTTTTTAGGTACATTAGGCTTGTGCTGTAAGTGTATAACCTGTTTGAAGGAGGCATTTTGAATTGACAAATATCATGCTTTGAGCTAGCAAGCATGGAATAAAGACCAGTTTTCAAACATGTATCCATTAGTAGATCCCTTGTGAGGAACTCAGTGAGGCTCTAGACCAGCCAGGAAAATGATCCTCAGGAACTAAGCTACGGCCAGCATCTTAGTGACCTCTGGCATTTGCCTGAGTCTCCTGGATGTCTTCTGAAAAAGTACTGGCAGAAACGTAAACTACAACTGCAGAAGGGAAAGGAATCCTTAAGGATACAGGAAGGAGCAGACTTAGAATATTATGTAAATAGTCATTCATTCATTCATTCATACATTCATTCATTCTTCAAACATTGCTACATGCTGACCATATGCCTAGGATGGTACTAGGTGCTAGGGGTAACACTGCAATTTCAAATAATTCAAAGTCCAATACATGCTCCAAATAATCATGAAAACATACACAGAGATAGTTTGCTTATTAATTAATAAACTTTTCCACCATGGTCTGGACAACTCATTCAATAGCAGCTGTTTCTCTCTCTCTCTCTCTCTCTCTCTCCCTCTCTCTCTCTCTCTCTCTCTCTCTCTCTCTCTCCCCTCATTAACTTGGAAGTACTTAATAAAAATGGAAGGAAGGTTTTGTCTAGATTCTTCCCTCCTTCCCTCCCTCCCACCCTTCTTTCCTTCCTCCCTTCCCTTTCCTTTCTCCTTTCCTTCTCTCTCTCTCTTTCTCTCTCTCTCTCTCTTTCTTTCTCTCTCTCTCTCTCTTTCTTTCTCATAGGACATTTCAAAGTTACACAATTATTGACAGGGTAATTGTTATGGTTTGTGTCTCCCACAGCCTCATGCCATCATGGGGCAGGCTTCTAGAGTTTATGATTGATTCATGGTCCAATGCTGAGATTATGGTGTGAGTGCCCCACCCAACCTGAGGCTGGAGGCCTGCACACAACATAAGGGAGGGAAAGAGGTTTGCTCCTCCCTTTCTGCTCTTGTTTTTTGCTGTTTTATGCCACCGTGACCTGCTGCCTTCTATTTTGCATCAGAGCCAAATGAGTATGGAGTGATACTTCCATAAACTATGAATTAAATAAACCTTTTGTTCCTTAAATCTGGGCATCAATTATTTTGTCCCAGCAATGTGAGAAATTAACCAACACAGTAATACAGTGACTCTCCATGTCCCTAAAACCTACTATTAGTGGCTGTTCTTGGTTTTCATATCCTCCTACAGTGTTTAATGCCAAATTCAGCCATTATAAAATTTCATCAATAAATTTAAATGGGATTTGAAATGTATGTCATTCCGTAAGAACACACAGGTTAACATCTTGAAATACATGTAATCTGTAATCCAACAAGCTAGGATGAAGGGACTCCCACAGAAACTTACATTCTGGATCCCCAAATATCAAATGTCCATGGCCAGCCTCTCCCACACAGTCGAGGAATTCATGCAAGTAACCATAAAGGCAAGGGTTGCTTGGGTGACATGCAGATTTTTAAATCTGTGACTATCTAGAAGATAGCTTTCAAACAAAGGCACACTTCAGACAATGTCGTGACCATGTGGAACTACCTGAATGCTCTTCAGAGCTTTAAGTGCAGACATTAATAAGAAACGAGCCACAAGCATCCATTGTCTTAATACCCCATTGCTCAGGTGATAATCACATGGGAGAAATAAAGAAGAGTGGAGAAAAATCACATGGAAGATTTAACAAATAATATTCAGTGCTCAGATCTCCCCTCTATTGGCAGCATCAACCTCTGTGAGTCAGGTGCCTGGAACAAGTCCTGATATTTTCATATTCTACCCTCATCATTTTTTTTTTTTTTTGTCTTTTTGAGACAGGGTCTCACTATGCAGTTCAGGCTGGCCTTGAGCTCACTTTTGTAGCCCAGGCTTGTCTCGAACTCGCACCGATCCTCCTGCCTCAGCCTCCCAAGTGCTGGGATTACAGGCGTGAGCCACCATGCCCAGCTTCTACCCTCATCATTGAAAAGAGGAAATCTTCTTACCTAAACCTAATTGAGGTCCACCTGAAACACAATTTTGATGGATGAGCCATTCCTAGTGGAGCCTGGATCAGAAGGAAAAAACCCAGAAGCCAGTGAGATACCTCAGTAGTTTAAAAAGATCTGCTTGGGCAAACTTAAGCAAAGCACAGGGACTGCAGTTCCATCCCTGGTTCCATATGTTGTGCCAGCCCTATGCCTAGCATGGGCTGAGCTGGCCACACACACACACACACACACACACACAGAGAGAGAGAGAGAGAGAGAGAGAGAGAGAGAGAGAGAGAGAGAGAGAGAGAGAGAGAGAGAGAGAGAGAGAGAGAGAGAGAGAGAGAGAGAGAGAGAAAAGAAGGAAAAAGACCCAGTTTGATTTGTCTTTCATTCTGTGAGTATTTACTTTCTTTGTGACCACAAACCTTGTCTTTCAGAGGAGGTGTGGTCAGGTTTAGGCCAGCTCTGCCAACCCACAACCAGATAATGGGGTATGGCAATGGCTTTGAACCAACCATCCATTATCAAGTGTAACTTCTGTGTGTTTATGAGAATGACTGCCTTACTTTAAGGAATATTTCTGCTTGCTGTTTCCCTGGGTTGGATACTACTTTTTCTTGCCCCACTCCCTTTGAAAGGTTACATCTTCCCAACGATTGCATGGCTTCTTGAGAAAAGGTATATGACGGGTAATACTTTTTGAGATCTTAAATGTCTGAGAATATCTACCATTTTCTTCTCCCATAAAGATTACTTAGACAGTGTAGCATCAAAATAATTGTTATTGATAGATTTGAGGCTGTTTTTCATTATTGTTCACCTTTCAGCCATTCTGAGCCATTCTGAATCTATGTAGCCTATTTCTTTGCTTTGGAAATTTGAAAGATTGGCTAGAAATGATATCCTTTAATATGTAAAATCTCACCATGATATGCTTTAGTATATATCTTATTTCATTCATTTTATTGGATATTAGGGGATCTTTTGAACCTGGAAATGCATATGTTGAGTTTGGGGATTTTTTCCTGTGCCACTTATTTGATAATTTTCTTTTTCTGGAACTTTCTAGGAATTGTAGGTTACTGAAAAATGTTCTCAAATGTGTGTATGGGAACACAGGTTGGCAAAAACTGGGCATTCTATAGGCTGAATTGATGTGGGTTTCAAGTCCTTTTAGAAGACTCCTAGCAGATTGTGTTTCTTTTGAAATTACCTCTTAGACGGAAATACTCCAATCTCCTATGGGGATGTTAGAGTAAGGGGGTCAAGTGGAGACAAAAGCTTCCTTGTTCAGCATGCTGACTTTCTATCTACCCCACTTTCAGTGGAGCACCTCAACTCTCCTCTCAGCTGTGACTGGTGTCTATAGTCTTTCTGTTTTATCTCAGCAGAGAGCGATCTCTTGTCTTCTATCAGAGTTGGCAAGGAAGCAGTGCCTTACTTCTTGGGGGTGTTGGACTACCCCTTGTTGTCTAATAACTTCTTAAACAGACTTCCACAGATTCCTTCTCTCTTCAACGCTACCCTTTATTTCTACCTTCAAAGGTGGTATCTTCAATAGATCTCTCCAAGTTCTGAGACTTCCTAAAGTTTTGTAAGGCAAATCGACTTCCTTTGTGGCTACTCTTGCTTCAGGATTTAGACTTCAGCTTTATCTACTCTAACACCAGTCACAGCTTGACCGATCATTTTCCATCCTGTAAGGTTTTGTCTCCTCTCATTTCTTCTCGCATTCTCCTAATTTGTCCTTTGGTTTTTGTATTCTTTAAAAAGTTCATTCACTATCCTTTGAAGGGGTTTCAGAAGAGGGCAAAGAAAAGTAGGTGTGTCCATTCCTTCATGCTTGACCCAAAGTCTCCCTTGCTCATTTGTATATGTTTCAGTTTTACATTAATATTCCTCTTTAAACTGCAAATAAAATTCTTTATTCCAGTAACATGTCTACTGGCCAGTGCTTTTATTCTTACCATATTTCCTAGTCACAGTAAAGAAAAGTCTTGCTGCTTAAAAGATAATAGTTAATATTCCTACAATATCATCATAATCATCACCTAATTATTCCAGCTGACCTGAACATTTTATTATTTAATTTCCACAAATGACCTTTGATGAAGACCATCCTAACCCTCACTTTACAGGGTGGAAAAGCCAAGCTTTGGTCAGACTGAGACACATGGAATCACTGACAGAGGAAATAGCAGTGTGGTTTCTAGAAGTCAAGGAGAAGCGGTTCTATGAGAAAAGGCTTATGGCCCCTCAGTAAAGATTCTACGTCCATGGTTAGAATATCTGTCAGGCTCAGTTTTACCATTGATTACATCAAGAATTGAGTCTTGGCCTAGACTCTACTATGCAGTCTCCTGCATCAGGTAGAAAATTTTAGCTCTAGGGCCAGCAAGATAGCTCAGTGGACTAAGTGCTGGCTTTGGCAAGTGCAGGGACTGGCGATGGAACCCAGGTCCCACGTGCTACACTGGCCATACCCCCAGGGCATGCTGAGCCAGAGACTAAGTCCAGGCATGGTGGAGGCTGAAGACAGGTGGATCAGTATGAGTCTAAACTGTGTAGTGAGACCCTGTACCAAATACATAAGGAAGAAAATTTCAGCTCTAAAGTAAAAATATGATGATGAACTCTGTTTAAATTGGCTAATATTTCTTCAATTTGCCTACGACCTTACTTCCTTCAGATTCAGGAGGATAAAGGCCTTATTTACTACTCTATAAAAGAGGGTCCCAATGCCTGGAACAGAGTTTGGCATGTAATTGGTGCTCACTAACCATTTGCGGAATGAAAGGATACTCACTCTGTAGGGTGGAGGACTTTTAAAGAAACTGTGGGCTCCCTTTCAGACAGAACTTCCTGAAATAAGCCAGAATGGAAGGGAGCAGGGTGAATGGTGCTTGAAAGATGGTCAGTAATGTACTCATCAAGCTGCAGCCTTTGATGCAGGGCTGGCTGAGTGGAAGAAGGGTGCCATATTCAAATTCACACCAACTTGCAATATAGGGTAGCTATAGCTGAACCTTAGGGAAATTATTGAAATATCTATATCTATATCTATATCTATATCTATATCTATACCTATAGATACATATACCCCTGGGACAAGGGCAGACTAAATATACTTTCAACAAATAAACTCTTACAATACAGAGGTGCAAGGACTCCTTTGACTTTTCTATTGATGACACTAGACCCACCAATGTTGACAAGATATGCTACGGAGGCCTCTTCTATGGTGTGCTCCATCATGACCCTAAGGACTCCCCTGGCTCCTCACAAGGTGATAGAAGAAAGGCACAGAAGCTCATGGCTTACACAACAACCCTCTCAAATGCGTCTTTCAGTGTAGTTTTACTCTCCAGCATCTACTCCAATTTTATAATTTTATAGATTGCAATTTTATAATTTAATAAGTAAAGGTATTGACTGTTTTGAGATTGCTGGCATTTTTTAATTATCTTGGTAACTAGTAATTTTGAGCTTTGTCAATATTTTCAGCACATTTATGTTTATATCACCTTATATTATTTCTTTTTTTTTTTTTTTTTGGTGGTACCAGGGATCAAACTCAGGACCTTGCACTTGCCAAGTAAGCACTTATTCCACTGAGCTACCTTACCATCCCTGATAATACTTCTTAATTGAGGTTCTACTAGTATTTGGGAGTGGGTCCATTCTTTGTTGGGGGACAGTACCTCTACTGCTGGATATTAGGAGAATGCTCTTTACATCAAATGCCAGCAGCGCCCACATCACTGGGGCCACCACCAGTGCTCCCCCACATTGTCACATGTCTCTGTGGGAATAGTGCACCCCCCAGTGAGACCCTCAGGCATATCACTGCCATCTGAACTTAACAAAACTTACGTACCTAGTAGAATGAGGTGGTCACTGCTAATTTTGCATATGATATGTGACTCTGCAAAGCTCATGCTGAAGGGCCAGCCAAATAGCTCAGCAGATTAAAGCATCTGCAAGCAGACACAAGGGCCAGGGGTTCAATCCTGAGGCCTGCATGCCAGGGCACGCTGAGATGGCAATTGAGACTGGGTATGGTGGTGTGCACCTGTAATCCCAGCTCTTGGGAGGCTGTAAACAGGCGCATCACTATGAGTGTGATCTAGTAGTGAGACCCTGAACACCCTGTAGACTCTTCCCTAAAATACAAAGTAAGCAAACCAGCCAACAAGCAAAACCTCTGAAAAAAACCTCTAGCTGAAGGGCTGGCCAAATAGCTCAGCAGACTAAAGTGCTTACTTAGGCAGAGTGCAATAGCCCAGGTTCAATCCCAGGCATGCTGTGCTGGCCCCACCCAGGGGGGCACTGAGACAGCGATTGAGACTGGGCATGATGGCGCCTGACTGTAATCCCAGCTTTTGGGAAGCTGAACACAGGCAGATCACTGAGTCTGATCTACATAGTGAGACCCTAAAATACAAAAGACAAAACAAAACTCATGCTGCAATTTAATCCCTACTATGAGCTCTTATGAGACCCCTCATGGCCCCTTTAAGAGGAGATTAGGGATCTGCTCTCATGAATGGATTAATCTATTCATGTGACTAATAGATTAATGAATGAATGCATTAGCTTGACAGTGGGACTGTTGTAAAATCCAGTTTGTTCAGGTCTTTCCTATGGGCCCTGTCTCTCGATCGTGTGATTCTTGGTGCCATCTGAGACACCCATGGCAGGAGGGTCATCACCAGGAGTGGTCCCTTCATGCTGGACTAGAACCATGAGCCCAAACAAACCTCTCTCTCTCCTTTTGAAAAAATAACTCGTCTATTCTGTGTGTTATTAGCAACAGAAAATAGTCACTTTCTCAGTGCACACCCTTCTTCCTCCTCTCTGTCCTTTGCATGTGAGAATCTTTGTCATAAAATTTATCAAGCTCGGATCTGTACTGTTTCAGTGGGAAAATATTGCCAGTAAGTTGGAGAGAGAGAGAGAGAGAGAGAGAGAGAGAGAGAGAGAGAGAGAGAGAGAGAGAGAGAGAGAGAATACGTTAGGGAAGGTGTAGGTGGGACTGTTTATAATTTAGTTTTCACCTGTTTGATATTTTGCTTGTTTTCATATAAGACAAACGATGTCTCCAGATTTCAAATCTACCCACCTGCCTGACAGTTACTGAATTGCCTAACACAAGGCTGGGGCCTTGATGTACTTTATTTTATTTTATTTTTACAACAATTTGCTCCATGTATAATACTGTTCACATTTCCATTTTTATAGATGAATCAACCAAGGCTTTTGAAAAGTCTGAAACTTCCCCACAGTCGGCTTTCTGCCTTCAGCATCTGTGCTGTGGCTATAACATGATTGAAAAAGGCTCGGGAGCAGGGCATAATGGTGCACACCTGCAATCCCAGCACTCTGGGAGGCTGAGGCAGGAACGCTGCATGTGTGAGTCAAGCCTGGGCAATTTAGAGACTTAGGAAGACCCTGTCTCAAAGTTAAAAAAAAAAAAAAAAAAAAAAAGGCTGGGAATACAGCTTACTGCCAAACCCTTGCAGTAGGTTCAATTCCCACTCCACTCCTCTCCTCTCCTCTCCTCTCCTCTCCTCTCCTCTCCTCTCCTCTCCTCTCCTCTGCTCCCCTCCCTTCTGCTCTCCTCTCCTCTCCTCTGCTCCCCTCCCTTCTGCCCTCCCCTCCTCCCCTCCCCTCTCCTCTGCCCTCCCCTCCCCTTT
>PVJA010021986.1:0-34850 GCA_004027025.1 Myocastor coypus
TTCTTCTTCTTCTTCTTCTTCTTCTTCTTCTTCTTCTTCTTCTTCTTCTTCTTCTTCTTCTTCTTCTTCTTCTTCTTCATTTTCTTCTTCTCCCCTTCCTCCTCTCCATTCCTCTTCTCGTTTTTGCTTTTTTTTTTAAAATATTTTTGAGCTTTGTTTGAGACTTGGTCTCTCTATGCAATTCAGGTTGACCTTGAGCTCCCTTTGTAGCTCAGGCTGATTTTGAACTTGCAAAGATCCTTCTGCTTCACTCTCCCTAGTGCTGAAATTACAGGCATGCACCATCACTCCTGGTTCTCTAACTTCTTCTTTCCCTTCTTGTTTTCCTTACTAGCTCTCATGTAGAGTAAAACATGGAGCTTAGATGAGTTCCAGCTCTCTTGTACCTTGAGAGTCAGTCTGTATTTGATAT
Organism: Myocastor coypus; assembly: GCA_004027025.1. Taxonomy (NCBI): domain Eukaryota; kingdom Metazoa; phylum Chordata; class Mammalia; order Rodentia; family Myocastoridae; genus Myocastor; species Myocastor coypus. Next base: position 413 of record PVJA010021986.1, read on the forward strand.
TAGGTGTTAGAACACATCTCTTTGTGTCATGCCTTGGAAAGAGAAGAAGCACAAGTTCTATCTTTTCTGTGGATGACAATTAGTGAAAAGGGGAATCTGAAAATGTGTTGAGAAGCATGCTGATGAACAGGGAAGAAATTACTCTATGGGTTTTTCAGAGATTGTGATTTACAATCTTTCTCATTGTAGATTATAGTCCTAAAGGAAGTGTAGAAATAGAGTTCTTTTTTTTTTCTAAAAAAATAGGCTTGAAAGAAATGCCCTAGAAATACAGAAGCAGCTGTTGTGACCTTAGATCTCCAGCTCCTTACTTCCTCAAGCCCTCAAGGATGATTGCGTTAGTACCCAAACATTTTACAAAGATAGATGGGTCATGCAGAGTGACCCTTCAGATTGATTTGCTTTGTGACTGCTTTATATTTTTTATAGTTTTATGTAGTTTATAAAAGCCTACAAATACATGACTTAATCTGTCCCTAAATTCTGTGAGTGAGGCAGGTTGTTATTAGTATATTGTTTTGAGGTAAAGAAAGAATGATTAAGGGAAGCTAATAGCCTTTGTGAAATCATTCCTGCTTATCGAAAAGAACTCAAAATGATTCTTTCTTATGTCTATAGACACACACACAAATCACTTTCTAGGTCACAAATAAAAACACTAAAAACACTTCAATTTCATGTATTTTGCTGTCATTGTTGCCTGACACTAGAAAAAGAAACATTTTTCAAATGGTCAGTTTTCTGATTAATACGAACTAAATCAATTAAGCTTTTTATCTAAATGCTTTAGGAAGTTGAAATATAAAATATATTTCTGTTTGTTTGTTTGCCTTTTTCAGACAGGGTCTTGCTATGCATTTCAGGCTGGTGTTGAGCTCACTTTTGTAGCTCAGGCTGGTCTCCAACTCACACTGATCCTCCTGCCTCAGCCTCCCAAGTGCTGGGATTACAGGCATGTGTCACATTAATAAAAATGATACCCTCTTATTGACAATATATATTTATAAAATGCCACAGAAATTGGCCAAAAGATTTTATTTTTTATTTTTATTTATTTATTTATTTTTTACAGGGTCTCAATATGCAGCTCAGACTCATCGTGATCCTCCTGTTTTCTGCCTCCCAAGTGCTGGGATTACAGACATGTGCTACCACGCCCGGACTCCTTTGCCAGCTTACAGTGCTTGAGAGTGGGACTGACGTGGCAGGTGGACCAGCAATCGAACCCTGGCCCCTGTGCTTCCCTAAGCAAGCACTTAGTCCACTGAGCGATGGTGCTAGCCCCAAAAGATTTTTTAAAATGAGAATATTGATCAATAATATTTTATAAAACATAAGGGTTTCTGATAGCTAATGCTATTTTTTCCTCTAAAGTTGATCATTTATGGGAAATTTGAATAGATGAGGTATTTTTTGTAAATTCAAATAAAATGAAATAATAGAACAAAATTTATAGCTATACGCACCTCACACCTGAAGGAATTCATAATTTTTAGACCAGACAAATAGGTCAGCAGGCTAAAGTGCCTGCAAACCAGCAGTTCAATCCCCTGACCTGCTGATTTGGCCCTGCCCCCCCCCCCCACCAGGGGAGCGCTGAGAGGACAACTGACACTGGGCGTGGTGGCAAGCACCTGTAATCTCAGCTCTTGGGAGGCTGTAAACAGGAGGATCACTGCAAGATCAGTCTAGTCGTGAGACCCTGAACACCCTGTAGACCCTTCCCTAAAATACAAAAAAGAAAGAAATCATAGTCATTAATTAAATGCAGTGTAAATTATAATTTTCAACAGATTATCACAACACTTTGGAGGTATGATAAATAGGCTTCCTGCTTACTTTCACAACACTACTGGTCTAATGGACATGGAACTTTTTGTAGCACAATCATGGCCATGAGTGGGAAAGTATAAAGGGCAGAAAGTAACAAAAAGCACAAGGAGGGGCTAAAGAAATAGCTCCATGGCACAAGTGCCTACCTAGCAAGTACAAGGTTGTCAGTTCCAACCTCGGTCCACAATAAAAAAAAAAAAGAAAGAAAGAAAGAAAGAAAGAAAGAAAGAAAGAAAGAAAGAAAGAAAAGAAAAATACAAGGAAGAAAAGAATCAAGGAAGTTTTCTCTGTACAAGGTATAGGAATGAAGATATTCAGGATGTGTTACTGATAATTGTAGATGTCTAGAAATACATCCATAACACAAATTTTGGTTCCTTAATGTTATTTAACTGTAACACAGGCTCTGAAAGTCCCCATGCCCCAATGACTTATAGTAAAGCAAAGCTGCTTCCGCGCTATGGCCTGTGGCGTGTCCTATTTGTCTGCTATTTACCCAGAAGCTTGAGATGTAAATACACAAATAGCACTGACATTATTTATGTTTTTACTTGTAGATTTTTCAAAGTGTATTAGTTATGTGTTATCTGGGTTTCCGCTACATAAAGAGGCAGACAGGACTCACCTAAGTGACTAACAGAGGCCCTAATCAGCTGAGCTACTGGTATGTGAAATCACACTCAGGATTTCTAACTTCTCTATTCCTGGTACATTTGCAGCCTAAAGTTTGACTTGCCATTTTTTTTTTTAAAGCTTGATAGGTCAATAGATAATTATGACAAAATAAAGTCAACCAAGTCTTTATAAAGATAGTGACAGCATTATTTCCAATAAGAAATTCTTGTCTATAATATTTAAATTCTCAATTCTGCCAAGGAATTTAAGTTTTGAAACTAATTTTTAAAAATTTCTCTGTTTTTCTTTTTTTAAAAAATTTAGTGCTAGGAATCCAAAAGGTATAGCAGTAAGGATATCTTAAGCATATTATTCAACTATTCTATTGAGCAAAACTTTTTTTTTTTCTGAAGGAAAGTTATATTTAAATTACTCCTCTCATTTGCAAGATTAATGTTTACTGAAATTTGTAAGTTTTATATTTTCATTATACTAAGAAAAGCTTTCTTTTTCCCTCAGAAAAATGTTAGTATAACTTCACACAATTTATCATTGTGCTAAAACATGTTATGTTTTGTAAAATTGCTTTTATTTTGCTTATATTCTATAGATTCTACCATGTGTAAATGTTTCTTTACATGACAAGAAATGATACTTTTCCATAATTATCATGAGGCTGAAATATTAAATTCTAAGTAAAATGATCAATTAGTGATACGTTGCTTGAGTTTTGTCTCATATCGAAGTGTAAATTGGACCTCATATTCTTTGAATAAAGAAAAGATATTAGTAATACCATAAGCAGAATGCCCAGATGTGCTTGCTAGCAATAGTCAGCAATGATTAATGCGGACTATTGCAGGAGACAGCATAAATCAGAAGAGAACCTGCTCTATAAATGCAGAAAGTTTAGCTATAAGTACAGGAGATCAATAAGAATTGCTGGGAGACTGATTAAAATAGAAAGGACTGTGTGTTGTGAGTGATATTGTAATATTTTTACTACTCTTGGAATCATTTAACAAAAGTGTTCCATAAAACAATCCCACCACAGAATCAAGATGCTAATGTTATACCTCATTTATTGCCAGCATATTCAGTGACATTTTATAATGTACGTCTGTCAGACAGAGATATAAATGAATGAGGTGAACCATACAATTTACCCTCAGGAAGTTCCGTTAGAGCCCCCAAAGTATAATATTTATGAGGTCAGAATCAATTAATCAGGTAGCTGTACTTGCTTGGCAGCTCAGCGGGCTCTCTGCTCCATCAAACTGTTGCATCTGAAAATCTTTCCTATTTTGCAAAAGAGTGAGTTTGCATGTGCCACATAAAAGCTATTTTGTAAATCAGTTACTATAGTGTAACAGGATGTATTCAGCAGTAATTTATGGCCTAAGTGGAGAGAATGCAAAATATGTTCTTATCTAAAATGCTTTCTCTCAGTCGGGGCCCTAAATATTCTTTACGAGCTGCAGTGCTCTCACCTATCCGGTAGCTTAGCAAATGCAAGACAATTAGCGAAGAGCTACAGGCCCCTGCTTCTGTCAGTGTGGTCCTTCCAACACTGAGCGTGGCGCAGTCAGGAGGAGATGCAGGCAGAAGAACAGCAGGTACAACTGCTGTGGAAAACAGTGTGAGAGCTGAGCGCACAGAGGAGGGGGACTGTAAGGATTCTGCAGTAGTGATGACTCTGCTCTGATAGAGAGGGGCAGGTATCCTTAACCTCCAGCAGTGTAATAAATGGCACTGGCTGTGGTATTTTCAGTGAGTTGCTCCCTTCTCTGTCTGGAAAGGAGGCTCAGAGCAATTTCAGACTTGGATGATGAGGTAGAAGAATTCTCATGGTAAAAATATAACCTCCCTTGTTTATTTTTTGCAGCAGAGAAGAAAGAACAGAGATCATGAGGGTTGACAATGTAATAATAGAAATCCTAGTAATAATCCTTTCTCTCTGTCTCTATCTCTATCTCTCTGTTTCTTTCTCCCCCTTATGAATACATCCTAGCCTGAGGATCTAAACATGTTAAGCACCTATGATCCAGACCTTCACATCAGAGCTCATGGTCTCTACTTTTTATTTGTCCAATAGAAAAGAACAAATCTAAAAGTTCACAGAGAAATGACACTAAATGACTAGTGGTTGTTTAAGAGTCTGAGGCCTTAAGTTTGCTGGTCCCTTAATAGGGTTCCTTAGAGGGTCATGGAAATTATGCATAACATTTGTCTGACATGCTGATTTTAATATCCAGCCTCACTTAAATAGAGACCACTCAGAAACACCCAGGAGTGGACAGATGGTTTCAATAACACTTGCTAGGACCACACTGGTTCCTAATGAATTCATTTTATTGATAGGGATTTTTAGGCATCCTGGAAAGCTCCTGATGCTCACTGTACGTTTCAAATGGATATACTGATGTGTTTACCCCTAAAGTAATACATTGTAGCATCAAAATTTTATGATGTTCTCAAAATACATTCACATCCCTTGATGTAAAAAGAATTTTAGAGATAGCAATGCTCACTTAAGGGGATATATTGTATTTCTTTGATGCTACAGTTCACAATGTGAGACGGTTTTCTGATAAATTAGGTGACACAGGGATACCTAAGATAACTGCGTCTTTCATTTGTTCAGCAAGCAATCATTTTCCATAGCTTTGGCATATTTTAATCCAGGACAAAATTTAAATGCTTACAGTTCAATTTTTCATTGTTAACGTCTGAATTCCTTTGGCTTGGACAGAAGTCAAAAGAACCTCCCGGTGAGGGCTTGTACGTATGTGAAATTACATGCAGTGGAAATGATAGATACTAACCAAGTGGCAAAAATGGAGTTGTGACTGGAATACTCTCAGTAATCAAACTTCCAGTGACAAAGCAATGAAAGAAGAATGAAAGCAAAGGGAAATGTAGTGGAGTCATTAATATTTTGCTGCTTCTGTAGTCCACTGCCGTCCTTTTTTATTTTTAATACAAAATAGAAAACCCCCAACATTACAGTGTAAGAGCCTGAAAGGAAAAATGGAACAGAAGGGTACAATTGACTCTGCCAAAAGGGGGTGAACTTAGTTAAAAAGAAAGAGTTCTTGAGCTGAGGAGGACAGGAAAGGTAGTGGGGAGAGGTTTATCTGTGAATGTGAGCAGGGTGGTTTGGACAAAAGAATTGTGTGTACTTCTGCTGGTCTGTGGGAAGAACTAGTTAATGCTTTAATCTGTTTCATGTCCATTTTTCAATTGTTTCTCCATTTTGTCTTCTTAATTTCTTATACATTTCTTTATTTCTTTTCTTTCTTCTTCCAGAGTTACACACTTACATCTGCTAACATGAATAACTGGGTGGAAGACAACATTGGGCATTACAACAAATGCTGTGAAATGCATATTACTCCGATAAGTGAGACTCTGTATCACTTGTAATTTTTTCTGTTTTAATTCTGATTTGTACTCTTTAAAACCTAAGAAAGTGAAAAAAGATATAAGATTTCACTGAACAAAGAAAGAGGAATTCAACCAAGATTGCTGAATGACATAATGCCATCTCAAATTAGTTGTTCAGGTTACCAGATATAAACATGTATGTTTCATTTTTTTTAATTAATTAATTAATTTATTTATTTATTTCATTTTTTTCCCCAGGACCAGGGTTCAAACTCATGACTTTGCACTTGCCAGGCAGGCACCTGTGCCTCAGAGCTATCTCCCAACCCCATGATTCATTTTTTAAAAAAAGGAAAACAAGAAACAAAAGAAATAAGAACATAAGAAATTCATAAAAGAAAGAAAAGAAAAGAATTATAGTAAAAAATACTTCTGGTTAACTGCTCCTTTCAAAAGACCAGCAGAATTTGACAATACAACTAACCAAACCATTATGCATATGTACCTAAATATATACTTTTTTCTTTTTTCATTTGTCCTTTTCCTCATCCCAGTTTTTCCTTCTCATTGGATAGTTTCTTTCCCTTTGACAGTATCTGTTGTACCTTTCAGATTATCATTCCTCTTTGAGGTTCTTACAAAAGTGAGATAATGTGATGTTTGCACATGTGGATTTGATTAATTTCACTTGCCAATAGAGTCTCTAGCTGCATCCATTAATCTACAAAAGCCTCTAATTTATTTTTCTTAATAACTTAATATCACTGTATTGTGTACAAACACTGTATCTTTTTTATTCACTCCTCAGTCTATGGGTATTTGAGATGTTTCCAAGATTTAGCTATGACAAATGGTGCTGAAATAAACATGGGTGTACATAGATTGCTGTGGAATGATGATTTCAGTTCTTTTGGAAAAAGTACCTAGGAGGGGAATTACTGGCTTCAATGGGACCTCTAAACCCAGATTTTTAAGGGACATCCATATTGATTTCCATAGTGGTTGTACCAGGCTGTACTCCCACCAAGAGTGGAGAAGGGTTCCTTTTCCCTATACCCTCTCCAGCATTTGTTACTAGTTGACTTCTTGATGTTAGCCATTCTTTCCAGGGTGAGATGAAATCTCAGTGTTATTTTAATTTGCATCTCTTGAGTGGCCAATGCTGTTGAACATTTTATCATATACTTATTTGTGATTTGTACTGCCTCATTTATGAAGTGTATATTCAATTCAGATACCCATTTTTGGATTGCGTCTTTAAATTTTGGATGCCTGATTTTTAAAAATCTTCCACATTTAGTGTTTCAGTTACAATATTGAAATCTTGGACTGATTCGAACTTCAGTTTTGTGCATGGTTATAGGAATGGGTCCATTTAAGACTTTGACATGTGGAATGCCAATATTTCCACACCTTTTATTAAAGAGGCTATCTTTCTTCAGCGAATATGTTTGGCCCCATTGTCAAAGGTAAGGTGGCTTAGTCTGCTTTAAGTTGGGTCTGCATCATCTGAACTGTTCCACTGATCCTCAGGTCTGCTTTTATGACAGTACCATGCTGACTTCACCACAGTAGCTTTGCAGTATTATTTCAAGTCAGGGACTGTGCTGTCTTATGCCTTTCCTTTGTTACTCAGGAAATTGCTTTTGCTATCTAGGTCTCTTCCTGTTCCAGCTGAAGTTTAGGAATATTTTTCCTAGATCTGTGAGGTATACGAACAGTATTTTAATTGGAATTGCATTGGATCTGTATAGCAATTTTGGGATTATGGCTATTTTCACAATGTTGGGTCTTCCTATCCAGGAACAAGGAATATCTTTCTATTTTCTGAAGTCCTCTTGAATTTCTTTCAGAGAACTGTAACTTTGCTGTATAAATGTTTTACTTCTTTTGGCAGATTGATTCGTAAGTATTTCATTTTTAGGGAGTGTTATTGTAAAAGGTGTGTTTTTGATCATTTCTCTTGCGATGTATTTGTTGTTTGTATATAGAAATGTTATTAATTTTTGAGTGACTTTGTATCTTGTTATGCTACTGAATTTTGTTATTTAATCTCTAACTCTCTTATTTGAGTTTTTTTTTTTTTTTTCTTTTTGGTCTTCTGTGTGCAGTATAATATCACCTACATATAACTATAATTTCACTTCTTCCTTTTCAATTATTATTGCTCATATTTCTTCCTCTTGTCTAATTGCTTTGGCTAATGTTTCCAAAACTATATTGAAGAGGAGTAACGACAGCAGGCAACCTTGTCTTTTTCCTGATTCTGAAATTAGAGCCTTCAATTTTTGTTCATTAAGTATAATGTTGGCTGTTGGTTTGTTGTAGATGGCTTTCATCAGGTTGAGATAAAGATCATTTCGTCTTATTTTCTGTAGTGATTTTATCATGAGTGAGTGTTGGACTTAGTGAAAAGTTTTATTTGCATGTATTGAATTGATTATGTGATCTCTATCTTTGGCTGTGTTGATGCGGTGAGTCACATTTTTAATGTTTAGTATATTAAACCATCCCTGCATTCCTGGGATGAATCCCACTTAGTTGTAATGTATAATCTTCTTGATGATTTGTTACACTAGTTTGCTAGTATTTTACTGAGAATATTTGCATCTATGTTGGTTAGGTAGAATGGTCTGTAGTTCTCTTTTTTGGTTGGGTCCTTTTCTGGTTTTGGTATCAGAGTAATTTTTTATTTCTGAAAGAGTGTGGGAGAATTGCTTCTTTTTCGATTTCATTGAGGAATTTCAGAAGAGCTGGCATTAGGTCTTTCCTAAATTTCTTGTAGAATTCAGATGTGAATCCATCAGGACCTAAGCTTTTCTTTGTTGGTAGATTTTTATTGCATTTTTAATTTCATTTACTGATATTGGATTATTCATGGTTTTTATATATTCTTACTTCAGCTTTGGTAGTTCATATGTATCTAGAAATCTGTCCAACTTTTTTGTATTTTCCATTCTGTGAGAGTAAACATTTTAGAAGTAAGCTTTTTTTTTTTTTTTTTTTCATCTTCATCTTTTTGAGACAGGGTCTCACTATGCAGTTCTGGCTGGCCTTGAGCTCATTTTTGTAGCCCAGGCTGGTCTCGAACTTGCACCGATCCTTCTGCCTCAGCCTGCCCAGTGCTGGGATTACAGGCATGCGCCACCATGCCCGGCAAGAAATAAGTATTGATAATCTCAATTCCTACAAGATCTGTAATGATTTCATCCTTTTCATTCCTCATTTCATGAATGTGAGTTTTTTCTTTTCTTTTATAAATAAGGTTGGCTAGGAATCTATCAACTTTGTTATTCTTTCAAAGAGCCAACTCTTAGGGCCCGGCGGGATGGCTCAGTGGTCTGAAGCGCCTGCTTGGCAAAGCTTGGGCGGCTTCAGGGACCGCGGTTCGATCCCCGGCACCACATGCTGCGCCAGCCCTGCCCTCAGGACAGGCTGAGCCGGCCATAAAAATGAGCGAATAAACAAACAAAGGTTCTGAAACAAGAAAAAAAATAAATAAAATAAAAAATTCTTAAAGAAAAAAAAAAAGAGCCAACTCTTAGACTTACCAATTTTTCGTATTTTTGCCTTTGTTCTCTCCTGCATTTATTTATGCTCTGATCTTGATAATTTTCTGCCTTCTTAGGCTTTGGAACTGACTTGCTCTTCTTTTTTAGGAGTTTGAGTTGTAGCACAAGAACGTTGATTTGGGCTTGTTCTGTTTTCCTGATGTGAGAATTTATTGTAATAAGTTTTCCTCTTAAGACAAATTTCAGTGCATCCCACGAGTTCTGGTAAGTTGTATCTGAATTTTCATAGTTTGTAAACATTGTTTAATGTTTTCTTTAATTTCAGCCATGACCCATTTATTGTTTAAGAGGGTATTATTTAGTTTCCATGTGTTTATAGAGTTTTTGCTGCCTATTTGTTTGTAATTTTCAGCTTCACCACCATATGGATGGATAATATGCATAGTATTATTTTGATTCCTTTGCATTTACTTAAGCATGTTCTGTGTGCTAGAACATGATCTATTTTGGAGAAAAACCCATATGCAGCTGAGAAAAATAATGTCTATTCTATTGCTATTGGGTAGAACAGTATGTAAAGGTCTATTAATTCCATTTCTTCACAACTTTGGTTTAGTTCTGTTATTCCTTTGCCATTTTTATGTGGTTTACCTATCTTTTTTCGTGTTCATGGTGTGTTAAAGTCCCTCAATACAATTATGTTATTACTTGTTAGATTTTTCATGCCTGTTAAAATTTGTCTTACATAGTTGGGTGCCTCTACATTGGGTGCATATATATTTACAAATTGTTATCTCTTTCTCTTGCAGTTTCCCCCTAAAAAGTATGTGGCAACCTTCTTTGTCTCTTTTAAGTGTATTTAGTTTGAACCTGACATTGTCAGTATGCAGACAATGTAGGTTCCTGTCTCAGAGAGTATTGCTTTTTCATTCTTTGACATTCAGTCTATTAATTTGTTTTTGAGATAAATGTGTTTCTTCTATACAACTTATTGTTGGATTTTGTTTTTTTTAATCCACTCTGCCAGTCGGCTTTTTTTGGTTGATGAATTGAGACCATTTACATTGTTAAATATAATTAGTATGTATTGACTTATCTTTATCATACTATTTTCCTACTGTAGGAACCCCACTTTTCCTGTTTGCGTAATTGCTTGCTGTGCTTGGTTGTTTCATTTTGTTGTTGAATTCATCTTTGTCTCTTTCCAAAATATTTGTCAGTATTCTTTGTAGTGTTGGTTTGGTTGTCACAAATTTCTTCAGTTGTTCTTTGTCATGAAAGTATCTAGTCTCGCCATTAAATTTGACAGATAATTTTACGAGATGGATTCATTAATCTGGGGCGACAGTTGTTTTCTTTCAGGGCTTCAAATGTCTCATTCTAAGCTCTTGATTCGATGATCTGTGTTGAGAAATCAACCATTATTCTAAGGGGCTTTCCATTATATGTGATCTGTCCCTTTTCTCCAATGGTTTCTAATATTCTGTTCTTTCACTCATTTTCTAAGATCTTGATTATTATGTGTCTGAGTGACAATTTATTTTGTTTATGGTTAGCTGGAGTTCTATATGCTTCAGTTACCTGTGCATCAGATTCTTTTCCCATGCTTGTGAAATTTTCTGTTACTATTTCTTTGAATGCCCTTTTTATGTTTCTTGTGTCACCTGTTTCTTTGATAACTGTTAGTCTTATATTATTTTTCCTTGAATCATCTTGAAGCTGTTTTACTTTTATTTCCTGCTTTCCCATTATTTTTCAACAATGTTTCCTTTTGTCTTCACTATATGCAATGCTATCTTTAAAGTCTAATATTCTATCTTCTGTTTTGTTCAAGTGGTTTTGCCTGCTTTTAAGTCTTATCATTCTGGATATCCATTTAAATCTGTTTCATGTATTTTCATTATTTATTGTATTGTTCATTCAATGTCTGCATTGTTTTCCTATTGTCTTCTATTTTTTTTATCTGCATCTTCCTTAGATGAATCAAGCAATTCTTTCATGATTGTTGTCAGTCCTTTTTCACTGAAGAGATCATTTCCGCTTTTATTTCCTCCATAGCCTCATGGGATTGTTTCTTTATTTCAGTTACTTCATCTCAGACATTTCAGACATTCCAAGTTCTTCCATGACCTTGTCTCATGGACATTTTCTGAGTGGGTTAGAACTCTACATTGCTTCTTGTTCTTTCCCTTTCTCATGTTTTGTAGTGACAGCAGGTGTGTAGGGTGCAAGTTAGCAAGGCTGTAAGGAGAATGGGTATGACAGTGTCAGCTCACCAAAGCTCCTGTTGCTTGGGGTTAAATGTGGTTTCTACATCATTAAGGGCGGGCACACCACATTACATGAAGGACTCTATGATGATGATGAGATGATGAGTAAGGGCCAAAGTTGAGCAAGGCTCTCTTGATGGTGGATTCACACAGAGTAGTACTCCTCAAGGCTCTTGCAGATTTCTGCGATAGTCATGACTCCCAGATTGTCTACAGGACAAGGATAGGTTGTGACCTCAGTAAAGTCCAGCAGGAGATCTGAGGAGCCAGAGCCAAGGCTGAGGAGTCTCCCCAATAGTCTTCAGGGAGAGGAGTGGTGGCTAGAATCAGCAAACCCAGATGGGAATTCTGGCAGGGTAAGGACTTGCCTACAAGAACTCTCTGGAAGTCTTCAGGGAGAGCAACTGTTATTTCTTAAAAGCACTGTGTGGCTTCAAGGTCTCATGGAGTCCTTTCCATACAGTGTGCAGCCAGGATAGGTTGCAGAAAGTGTTGCTATCTTTTACTAAAGGACTGATAGAACTCCAAGGATATTTCTTTCAAATTCTCTATCTCTCTTGGGTTAATTTACCACTTGTATTTCCTTCTCTAGTCAGAGGAGATGAGATTAGATGATACTGAGAGAAAATCATGCTAACCTTCATGCTGTGAGGTCAGTTTTAGAATGAATTACAGCAGGTCAATAAGTAACACAGAGATACACATACTTCAGTGGGAGAGAGGTTTGATGCAACATGCTGTATATAAATGGTAGGATAGGAACACTGGAGACAGGAAAATGTGGCAATCTGAAGGTTAGAAAATGATATTCCTAACCTTATTTTACTTCCAGTGGAGTAGAGAAACAACAGAAGACTGAATAATTTGAAAACCTTAATGTAAACCCGTAATATCAAAGAAAGGTCTTTCCTGTCACTTTTCAGATTTATTCTGCCTACTGGAAGTATTCAGTGGGAATTATTGTTCTGTACCTTTTGACCCCAGTTTGGGAAACTAACATTATTTACTAAGACAGTATGTACTCCTGCAAGAACATTCTAAACCATGTCTTGAGGCACAAAAAAATAACTACAGATCTGAAGTGTTTTATCATTAAGAAAATAAGCAAATTTTCACTCATTTTTATGATTATGTTACAAAGACAAGAAGAAAGCTTTAAAGGAAAGTGTTGTTAGAGACATAGGTGCTACAGTTGAATTGTGCAAGGTAAAAATTATAGCCAACTAGAAACAGATGACTTAATTAAAGAAAGTCTATGAAAATACTAAAATAGGGAAGTCCACAAACAATACTAAAATGTATTTGTAATATACTTGAATTTCTTTTCTTTTTTTTTTTTTTGTCTTTTTGAGACAGGGTCTCACTATGCAGTTGAGGCTGGCCTTGGGCTCACTTTTGTAGCCCAGGCTGATCTCAAACTCGCACCAATCCTCCTGCCTCAGCCTCCCGAGTGCTGGGATTACAGGCGTGAGCCACCACGCCTGGCTTATACTTGAATTTCTAATGTCATCTACAGGTGATGTTATTTGTGGTGTAACCCAAATGATGCTGGTTGTATTTTGTAGCTTTGGTTCACTACAAAATCATATGATAGAAAGGGGCTTTTTAAGAGAATGGAAATGCAGAATGACATGTAAAAGATGAGGGAAGTTTGCATAAAGTGAAAAGCCTTCTCCATATTTCTCTGTAACTAAATCACGACGCGTCTTTCTGTGTGACTAGTATAGTAACTCATAGTTTTGTGGCCCAGCCTGTAAAATTGTGATTGCCCTCTCCAAGATGAAATTTAATAGTATTGTGAAATGTCATGTGGTTGTCTGGAAATGCAAGTTTACAAACTGAACTGGGCCCAGAATTGTAGTGTGGTCAGATCATAGCAATCAGGGAGGGTGGATGTAATTCTTGTGCTTTTTGTAGGGAAAGAGACCTTGCCTTTCAAGTGTTTCATTGGGGAATTGAAGTTGTGCCCTTAAAACAATTCCAACTTGCCACAACCCAGGGTTTCCTTCACAGCATGTTTGATTGTGTGTGTCTTATAGCTGAGATTCTTTGGAAGTGGTCCATGTGGAAAGTTACAAGAATTTTGAAGGAAGTAAGAGTGTGATGGGAAGAGGAAAGGATGTGTATTCCTTGTTCCTGCTGTTTTCCTCCCTATGAAGGGTTCATCTTTTGTTAGAACCTTCTTGACCTCTATTTCTCCTTCTATCATTCGTTATCTAGAATACAAGGACTAGGAATAGGCTTGGTTCCTGAGCTTCAAGTGAAGAAATTCAGGGCTAGTCCAGCTCCCTCTTCTTGCTTGCTGCTCTCAGGAATAGACTGCTAGTAGAGGAATGGTCTTTTATACTCCTCAATGCTTCAGTTGACCCGGGCTGCATTGATGGTCCCTCCTCGCACCACGGGAGAGACTTCTATGATCCAGCTCTGCCTAGGACTGCTGCTGCAAGACTGGTTCCATGTTTCTGTATTAGCAGCGACCCTTGCCAAAGACAGAAGTCATTCCCTGAAGCCTATGTCTTGTCCGTAGATCAGGTGACAACATATATCAATACTTATAATGTAGTCTGTCTGTCTGTCTGTTTGTCTGTCCATCTGGCCAGCTAGCTATCATTTCTGGTGAAATGTTTTACTCTCCATTTGCTAAGTCTGTCTTACTTTACATTTTGTTCAGCTCTTGGGCATGAAAGAAGGCTACTATTATTGGGTCTCTGAAGAGTCCAACATGGTTTTAAGAACAAAAATTCTAATCAGAAAAAAACCCAAAATGTTTATCTGCAGTATGTTTTTCACTCTACCAAGAGAATTCTAAAAAAAAAAAAAAAAAAAAAAAGTAAGATCAACATTCCAGTTATCAAATAATAAGGTATGTTGGATTTACTTCTGGCAGGCCAATGAGAACACATAGGCAGACCCTGGAAATGGGTGATATGCAATTAAATGAGAATTGGAAGAAGAGGTCTAATCTGTGTGACTTGAAAACATTGCTTTTGGATAAAGAGTAGGCCGTACTTCAGAAGAACTGAGGAGTTGTTATTTTACATAATTAACATTTATTTTAAAAAAAGTTATAATAATAGCATATCTTCTGTTAATATTGAACTAATATAATGAGATAAAATGGTGACAAGAAACTATGAGGAAAGAAGTACATTCAGGGAAAAATGATAATAACCTCTTTTTCATGCAGAGAGATAGTAAAGAAATTTTTAGAGGTGAGTCACATTGAATTGAAATAATTGATTACAATTTAAATTAAAAAGAGGATATATTTTTACAGGGACTAAAAATTAGCTAATAAAAATAATAAAAGATAATATCATTAATGCATTCAAAGAAATTCATGAGTCCAGCCTTACCTTGAAGAGAGGTGAATCAACCAAAATAGCAATAAGAAAACTAACATTAACAGCCCTAATACCACCAACACTGTTAAGAATAAAAATAAGCAGAGAAACTAGGCTTCAAAAATAGCATGTTTATGTCCTTTGCAGTAAAACAATCTGTTAATCAGAAAATATAGGAAAAGGCTAGGAGGTTGATGTCTTCATTAGTGTCTGTCCTGGGAAGAGTCCAGAGATTGGTATCTTTCTGTGGCAAAGCATTACCTTAAAGAAAACCCCATTCCAGCAGTCACTAGAGGTTGAATCACACATGGTGTCCTTAAAGACACATACACAAAAATCCAACTTGTTATGGAAGGAGAATTTGTGCCAGAGACACAAAAAGGAGAATTTGTGGCAGTCAAGAAGGAAAGAATGTGATAGGCACAATATGTTAGCAGATGATAGGCATAAGTTAGCATCAATCCATGTAAGTACATTTTCTTCTACACAGACTCAATCACAGTCAGCATAGAGCCATTCAATCAGCTGCATGACTTCTTCTTGATGATATCTTCACGTGAAAAGACACTTGAAATGGGAAGGGAGGACTTTTGGCTCACTCAGGGCAGGACTAGAAGAATTATCGTAGCCTAGTTCTTCTGCTCAGTGAAGCTACAGATCAGCTGAGGGTAGAGAAGACATCGCATAGAGACTCTACCTTGCTTAACTTTGAAGTTCCAAATATGTATGCAGTGTCAAGAACATACTAGAAGGATAGTTAATACACAAGTGGTGATGTGAAGTAGCTGAGAGCTAGGAGCATCCCAAGGTTTGTGTACTCGGCTGATGAGGCACAGGAGGGGATGTGCAGCCCTGTGTGGGTGCAGACCTGTCTTAGTTACTTTTTGCTGGTTGCTGGGACAAATACCCGACACTGAAAATGAAGGAAGGAAAGGTTTATTTAGCTCACAGTTCGTAGAGGTTTCAGTCCATATTCGGCTAGCCCGAGGCTGAATGGAGCAGGGTGGAGAGCATCCAGTTTATGGCGGCAGAACAGCAGCAAAATGGCAGCAGAGGCAGCCAGTCAATCAGGGCAGCAGAGCAGCAGCAACAGCTAGAGCTCTAGTCTATCTCTCTGTCTCTCTTTTTATTACATTCAGGTTCTCTGCCTTAGCTCCCGCCCTAGGCTACACCCATAATCCCATCAGTACTAAAACCTATAATCCCAGGGATCATGGATCAAGTCTCAAACTCTAGAGGTCCCCGCCCAGTGACTCCATGAGGCTTTGGGGGGACAACTAGACATAAACCATAACAAGACCCAAGTCTGTTGATAGCCTCCAAGGTAGGAAAAGTCTCTCAGTGTTGGAGCCTGAAGTAAATCCTTTTGGTTCCACTCACCTTGTGGTTTTGTGAGGACCTGCTTATCCTGGGGGATCAACATAACATGAAACTATGAAGTCATAGAATTTAGAGAAAAATTTCATAAATAGTCAATGAGATTTTCAAGCCAATTTGTAGGTTTTCTGGGTTGAACAAAAAAAAAAGGTAAGGTTGTACTGTACATAATAAATGTTTAGATGGAAATTCTATTTTTATGGTCTTTTTCTGTATTTCTAGAAATCATGAATTCTGGAGCCAAGGGTCAATTTTATATCTGGGCAGGATGAGTTATTAAAATAAATGGCTAAAAAGATGAATGATTCTTATGGCTCTTATCTAGATACATAAATATAACTTCATGAGAAAGATGTAATCTTTTATAATTTGTTTTTAAATTCTGTAAGAGTATTTGATAGATCTTAACAGTTTGTTTCTGTGCCTCTCTTAACATCATGGAGACTTATAAGTGGGATTTAGAGAAGGATGGTCTCTGCTTCAACTATTGCAGCCCCAAGGTGACTGTCAAGGATTCTTATCTCCAATTCCATTGGCTTGTGAGGGACCCAATAGCAAGGAATAGAAGGAGAGGCAGAGGGAATGTCAGATCAGATGAAAGCATAGAACACTGAGATGGTACCTGCCAGCACTAGCAGAGGTGCTGGCTGGCTGGCTTCCTGGTACTGGAGGCAGGAGAAATTTATACCTGTATGTATAATCAGAGTTACTGTAATGTTGTTGTGCAAATCACAGGCTGTCATCTGTGTAATTCTGTCTTCAAAAGAAAAATGAAACACCAAGCTCCTCTGTCCAGTTCACACTGAAAATGAACTGATGAAGGAGGTATCCAGGAAGGCCAGGCAACCTGACTTGGAGGAGTTCATATAGGTAGGAATGATTTTCAGTGGAACTCAGAACAGCACTATGGAGATACTGGCATAACGGTCACTTGACCTGCTCAAGGCTGTGCATATTTATCCATGCTTTCTGTTAATATGGGTATGCTGTTAATTGGTTGTATATTTACAACCAATCTCCCTAATACGATTTTTTACATTTTAAAAATACTGTTTACTTAGATACTAATTATACTGAATTGAGTTTGATAATAATGTTTTAAGAGTCTTCCATATCTTTACAGTGAAAAATGTATTGAATTCTACTACTTACTATGATTGTGGATTTTTCTATTTCTCCTTGAACTTCCCTCAGTCAGCTTTTCTTCTGAATGCACATTTGAGTTGTGAGCTTGCACAGCCAGAAAGGATCTTGAATTATGAGCGTTCTGGATGTGAACGAACCACAGAAGTAGTGCGCGTTTCTGCTGGACGTTGTCGGAGCTGTGCTGCTGTGTGCTTACTGCGCAGTGTGATAGTATACATTGATGCAGTGCTCTGGCAGAGCCCAGGATGTCTGGAAACAAGAGGAATGTGGAGTGGTTAGCTAGGAAGTGCAAAGCAATATGCACGGAAACAAAAGAAAAAATAGGATATCAGACTTAATTCGTCAGACTTCAGAATGAATCCAATTTAAGAATGTTGTCCCTAAACAGAATTGGTTTATAGGTTAGGGCTTACTATAACTGTTCTATTTTCCTAGTAAATTGAGCATTTTATTATGAGTAGATATCTTTATCCGCAAGAATAGTTATTGTTTTTAAAAAATATATCATACCTAGTAACAAAATACAGTAATTGTTGCACTAATATAGTATTCTTTTGGTCAAAATTTACCTGGTGTATATATTTCTGTCCTTTTAGTTTTGACTTCCTGCTCTGTTTTTAGGTGTCTTTTGTAAGATTATAATTAAACATTTAAAAGAGAACTTAAAATCTGTCTTTTAATTTGCATATTTAGTCTGATTATATTAACATAATTGTTAAGCCATTCAAATTTCATATTGGGGTTGAGCCCCTATTGTATTCCACCTCATATTCTTTTCTATTTTTTCAAGGTATGCTTGTCTCCCTCTGTCACTCTCTGTCTCTCTGTCTCTGTCTCTCTCTCTCCCTCATTCCTGGACTGATTATTCTAATTCCATTTTTCTTCTCTCCTAAATTGTAGACTTGACATTCTTTTTCTCCATTTACTGGATATCCTGAAATTAAAATACCACAGTCTAAAATTAATAATACAAGGAGTATACTACATTTTAATGTTTATTTTCATCCTATATTAAATGTCACTGTCTTCATGTACTTATGTATAGATTTTTAATATAATGTATCTGTTATGAATTTCCATCTGTTTATGTTAAATATCTCAAATTTCTTTTAATGAGAATTGGCTGATACACATTGTTAAAATTTTCTTTGTAGAGTTTATACATGCCTCACTCATGAAACTAGAATTTCAGGGTACAAAACCTTTGACTGTTACTTTCCTTCACATCAAAGATTACTCACATTGTTCAGATTACAATATGGCTGAAATAGAGTTGTGTGCTACTTATTTGATGGCAATCTGTTGTTTCACTTGGTGGCTTCTAGAAAGTTTTTATTAACATCATGAGAATTTATTATGATATTTTTAATATTAATATTTTATATAAGATTGGTTTATTAGCATGTTTACTAATGTCTTTCCTAAGTTACTATCCAATATTGAAAAATTGTCTCTGCTCTTCTTAATTCTCATTTCCTTCTAAGGTTATTCACTATGCATCACATCTTCTTGACTTGTCTTCTGTCCTCCTTTTTATCTTTTGATCTAGTTTCGTTTGTTGAATATGATCTTACTCATTCTCACTCCAGCTTGTTACTTGTCTCTTCAGCTGAATCTGAAATGCTATAAAGTTATCTGCCCATTTTTAAGTTTCAGTTACTCTGCTTTTCCTTCTAGAGGGAATTGTATATGTGGCAAAACACATTCATGTTTCAAAGACATATTTTAGATCTGCTGTTGTGGCCTGGGAGATAGCTTGAAGGTCTAAGCACCTGGCAGGCAGGCACAAGTACCCACGTTCAATCCCCAGTACCACATGCCATGCTGCCCTGCCGATCACTTAAACTGGGCATGATAATGCACACCTGTAACCCTAGTGCTGGGGAGGCTGAGACAGGAGGATCACTATGAGTTTAAGCTGTATAGTGAGACCTTGTACCAAATAAATAAATCTTAAAATAAACAAATAAACCTGCTGGCATTCTCTGCATATTATTTTAAGCTGTTTTATTCTGTTAGAATCATCATTGAAAATAACTTACTATTTTATGTCTTATTATTTAAATTATTGAAATCTTTGTTGGAACTCCTTTGTGTATCAGTGTGTTGACTTTCTTTTTTTTATTTTTTAGTATTTTAAGGAAGGGTCCACAAGGTGTATAGAGTCTCACTGTTAGATTGGACTCCTAGTGATCCACCTGTTTACAGCATCTCAAGAGGTTGGATTACATGCCATCACACTCAGTGTCAATCACCAACCCCATGCACCCTAGGGGTAAGGCTGGCATGGCAGGCCCAGGGATTGAACCTCTGGCCCCTACCTGTGCTTGCAAGCACTTTAATCTGCTGAGCTATTTGGCCAACCTTAGTGTGCTGTATTTCAAAGTGATTTTTTCCTTCTTTTCTGTTTGATTTTTCTTAAAGAGGCATTCATTATTCTTGGAAAATTATTTTTGGTTCTTTAGATACATTTTCAGCAAATGATATTTGTGTTTGGTTCCACCTAATGCTTTAGGGTGGTAAAAGTTATGAAATCCTTTTGGTTTAATGGTTTCAGAACATGTGGGAAGACACAAGTGATGTCATTTGAAACTGTAAATCTTTCTGAGGCTGGTCTGTAATTACAACTTTCAAGGCCTGATCTCTGAGACTCTACCATGTTCTCAGCCAAGATAATTTTCTTTGATTTTTTTCCTGGGATTGAAGTAGTATCTGGATTTACTTTTGACTCACATTTGCACTGATGGCCTATCACTCTGCATCTCAGTATTGTGATAATGGGTCTCCTATTAGAAATATTACGTGGAGAGTAATAGACTTATCTCCAAAGTGTTATTAAAGTCTATGAAAGTAAGAGATAAATTTATGTTGGTGTAAGAAATAATCTTGAAAAATAACTGACTTCAGAAATTTGCTTTTTCCTTAAGCTTCTAGCTTTGCTTATATGTTGCAAAGTAATTTTTATTTTTGGCCTCACTTTTAAGATTTGAGAAGAAATGTTATGTACACACATGCACAATTGCTCTCATGGGTAAAGCATGGTATCCTCTGGGATTTTCCTTGGTTTTAGCATGAAAGGACATTTGACCTAAAATAATACAGTGGTTGAAAAAGAGAGTCGTGGAGTTTGAGCAGTTGGCATGCCACTGGAATCTACATTTTGGGAATCACTGGGGATTTCAGGTTGACTCACTCATTCTTTTTCTAAAGCCTATTGCATTTGATAATTTGAGTATTAAGCAATTTATTAGCTCAAAAATGGCTCTTTTTAAAAATGTGTCTTTCATAGAAAAACTTTATTTTTCTGAATCAAACAACCAAGACTAGTGTGTGTCCTTCCTCATGTGTGCTTTGACTTACTGGCTCAAAGTCAAAAGTGTTAAACCCACACATTGTGAGAGAAACACACTTTTGTTTTGCTTTGTTTCATTTGCCTATTTTAGGGGTTTGCTTTCTTTAGCTTTAGACACTTTTTTCCCCTTTTTTTTTTTTTGGTTTAGAAGAGAAACTTTATTGGACAAGAAAGCTTCTGTCCAAGAGGGGAACTCAAGTAAGTTGCCCCTTTTTTCCCATTTTTAAAGCCAAAGTGTTATATTGCCTTCCTCAATGTCTGATATCAGCATGAGTATATTCAGTGTTCAGCTTTCCAGGAATCTCTCTATACCACAATTCTTAATATATTTATCATGTAAGGCAGCCGCACAGCTTCCATTGTTTAGAGATTTTCAGATGCCACTATTCCTCTTTCTATATTGAGGGGCCCAGGTGCCACCACTCCAAACCAGTCCCACCTCTGATCTCATCAATTTATTTTGCTGCGACAAGAAATAAAAGCAACTATGAAGAGTTTTTCTTCAGTTTATAGTAGTCAGAACTGATAGCGATACCTATATTTCTCCTTTCCTGTGTATACACTCTATTTTTATAGTTTTCAGACTTAATATTATGTAATTATAATAATTATATTAATATAATTATGTTATTTTTGTGGTTGTTATTGTTCTGGGAGTCAAACTGAGGACCTTGTGTTTTCCAGGCAGGCACTATGCTGCTGAGCTATAGCCCTGACTCTGATGTCATATAATTTCACAATTTATGGAAATTTGCATCAAAAATTTTAAATGATGAATACCATCCTTTCACCATTTGTCTTTCTAACTCAATTACTGTCTAATAGTTAGAATGAGATTCGACAAATGCAGCCCTTGGACACCTTTCCTCTATGCATGAGATTCCCCTACCGGCAAGGGGCTTACCCATGGAGGTTGTTTTCCAAGATATGTGACAATGTAGAGAGGGGATGCATATTGATGATGGCAGAAAAATATCTTTTTAATGAGAAGAATAGATTTATTGAGGGAAAGAAAGCTCCTGTTCGAGAGAGGGACAGAAGGGGTGTCCCGCAATGGCAGAAAATTAAGAATAGAGCCTAATAAAAGCCATATAAGATTCTTTTGTCAGACAACATTATGGATGTGATTGGACACAGACATGAAAATTAATCAAACCTTTTGAATTATGTAATACTTCCTTAATCTAAGTTATATAGCAAAATGCAAAACCAGTACATAGTCTAATTTCAGAATGTGTAACAATTTCCCTAAACTAGGAAAGTCATCGGGAAAATTAGAAAAATTGCTTTTATTTATCTTACCTACCTTTTGACAACTTCATGCAAAGTTCTACCTCCCCAAATTTTGGAACAAACAGATCATTCATTCAGTTCATGAGTTTGGAATCGGGGCATCGCTGAGAGAGACCCACACAGATCTGCAGTTCTATCAAAGTTGGTACAGGCTGGGTACTTGTGGTTTGCCATGAGTGATGAGAATTCTGCGAAGACTTTTCATTGATTGTCTTTTCTTATTGAGGGCTTTTGGCTTTCCAAAACATTATGCAAATCAACTGGCTTTTATTAGATCTTCCCTTATGTAGAAAACTATCCAGTATATTCTTTACTATTTTCTAACAGAGATTATACTGCACAAACAGAACACTGAATAAATTATAATTTGTACTGAAAATTGATGCATTAATATGAAAGCAAGAGAAACCAGAGTCAAGGGTAAAACTCAAGGTGCTGGCTGTCTAAGCCAGAGTTCCTCAATCTGCTCTCACTAATTTCCTGACAGTTGGTTACTCTCAACTTCCAAGTATGAAGGGATGAAAGGAAATGGTAAAATCACTTGCACTTGGTGACAGGGACAAGAGAAGGTATCCTAAGAGAAAGGAAGAACGTTAGCCTAGGAAAGAGCACATACAACCTTGGAAAACATTATTTGAGAACTAGATTACAAATTAACTCTTTTGTAATACTTAACTTTTTAATTTACAGACTTGTAACACTGCTAGTATTTCACATATAGTAGAATGTTTTGTGTGTCTTTAAATAGTGCCAGCAGAATGTATATGTGTGAAAAAGGACATTTTTTATGTATTTCAAATCCAATTTTCCTTTATTTTTGAGAATGTCAGACTTAGAAGTCATATATGCTGATAACATGATGGCTGTTTCTAGCTTTAGCTAATCCATCAAGCCTATTTTGAAAGTATCAGAGGTCACTTTGCGAAAATGAAACAAGTACACTTACCTACAAAAGATAAGGTAGGTAGCACAGGTGGCAATTTAGAAAACCCACTGTTCTTAAGAGTTTGTGAGGCATTTCCCCCCATATATTTCAATTCCTTCAAGTAGCTACTAATGGAAAGAATAGGTTCTGCTAACTATGTCAGTAGGTTACTCTCAAACAGAGCCCTGAGTAAATCATAATTGTAAACTATGATTTGTGTAGGTTAGGTGGATGCATTTAACTACTTCAGCCAGAAAACTGTACACAGAAGATCAGAGACATACATCCCATTGAGAAGCTTGAAGTATAGTATTGGTCTCACTTGAAAGGGGGAAATGGATGTGTGGGCAGTAAACTAGGTCTTATTGACAACTACAAGCCAAAAGTAGATAAGAACTTTAACAGTATAATAACTGAAAATACTTACATTTACAAGAATATATGCGGAGCCAGGGAGACAGCTCAATGGCTCACATGCCTGCCTGGCAAGCATTAGGTCTTGAGTTCAACTTCTGGTACAGAGAGAAAGAGAGAGAGAGAGAGAGAGAGAGAGAGAGAGAGAGAGAGAGAGAGAGAGACAGAGAGAGACAGAGAGAGAGACAGAGAGAGAGAGACAGAGAGAGAGAGAGAGAGAGAGAGAGAGAGAGAGAGAACAAGAGGAAAAATTTCAGGTTTTTAATCCATTATAACTGTCTTGAGATATGTTTATGTTGTGAGCCTATTACTGTAACTCAGTTAATTAATATGCCTCTCCCTTCACATACGTATAGCAATTCAGAATTTCTTGTGCTCAGAAACATTTTACAACAACACAAATGAAAAAGATCTTCTTAAACAGGAAGAAAATGTGCTCAGTATCTCATTCCAAGAAACAAATTAAAAGTTAAATGACTCTAATTATATATGATTTGTTGATATCTTTACATATTAAAGCAGTTTTGAAAACAAAATGTTGACAAGGCCAAATATTCTGCTTCACAAACTGCTGTGCCACTCGGCAGATTGCAGGTGGGAGACCTTCCTAACCATCATACGCTTGTGTCAATATCATAATACTTTCATTGTTAATGAGATATAAGTGTTGTTTCTTTTTTCAAAAAAGTATGATAGCTTAAGATTTAAATAATTCAATTTTGGAAATATTAAATAAGCATGCAAAAATATTTGATAGTTTTGGTGTACATATTATAAAAACAACACCCCAGCCTCTATGGTGTATTTTTTGCTCCTAAGGACAAACATTTATTCAGTATACTTACTTATTTGTTTTCTAATCCAGCATTGCTTATACTGGACAAAATTATTGGAAATCTAGTGGTTTTGTGTGGACCAAATGGAAGCTGAAATTTTCTCAAGGGGCCTTAGAAATAATTTTGTTCATTAAAAGATTGAGTCTTAATGGCTATGGAGAGTTGAGTTAACTGTCTTTGTTAGTTTTGGCTACCTAACATCATGTTTAAGGGAAAAATATTCAAAGATATTTTCTTGAGATGTTCGGTCAGTTTACACCTTCAAAATTTCGCACAATGAAGTTATATACACTATTGGATGCTTTAATGTACTTTTATTTATTGCATAGTATAACTGGATTTTATAATTTAGAACCATTTAAAATACTTAATTTCATGGAGATCTGTTACATTAAATTACATTCCCGAGCACATAAGCTGCTCAGCAGCAGAGCTGGGTGTAAGTCTCAAACTTTCCTCCTCTTTCATGCAGCATTCTCCCTTGCAGGATTCGTGCCTGCACTGAGCTGTGCGCCACTGCACATCACCTCAGGATGAGCTCATGAGCTGAGACAGGCACCTGTGTTGCTTCCCTTCCTATTGCTCAGATGCAGCACCTGGCACTCATAACTTAAGGAAGAAGACGGTCTTAGGAAATTCACTCCACAATAAGTTGGCTCTGTGGCAGAGACAGCATCAAGGTGGTCAGGGGGCTGGGCAGGGAAACGGTGCCAAACAGGAAGGGCCTGGGACACTATGTAGATAGCATGGTCACACTGCCAGGATTCACCAAAGACACATCCAGAGAAGTGTTTTACTAATCTTTAGCCAGCTCCTAAGTCAGCCAAATTCACACAATTTTCACTACCATTGTGTCACTAAACATTTTGTTGTTGTGTACACATCACCTAGTGCACTTATGCAAGCTTGGACATGCGTGTAATCTCAGCACTGGGGAGGCTGAGACAGGAGGATTATTACAAGTCCAAGCAGAGTAGAGAGATCCAATAGCAAATAAATGAATAAATAATTATTTTAAAAAATTGAAATCTAGAGTTTAAACAGAGGACTGAAAGTAGAATTAAGTTAATGGAAAGATCTGCATCTGTGCACAGGAAGACTCTAGTGTTAAGTTGCCAGATCTTCCCAACTTAGTCTTATAGAATAGTCAGGGGCTGACATCACTTGACCTTGAAGCTTTTGTAAAGCTATAGTCATCAAGACAGCATGATATCAGTGAAAGAATAAACAGGTACATCCGTGAAAAAGAGATCCAGAAATAGACCTATGTCAGAATGTAGTCCACTGCTCTTTGACATAGTGATAAGGACAATGCATGGAGTAAAGATGGTTGATTTTTAGTGATCAGTGCTGACACAAGCGGAGGTCAATGTGTTCAAAACTGACTCCAGACACAGTCCTTGCTCCATTTGCCAATAACTAAAAGGGTCCAGAGACCTAAATGCAATGTAGGCACTGTGAAATGCCTGCAATACAACATAAGACAAAAGCTAAATATAGCACCAAAGGCATGATTCATTAAAAAAAGAAAATCTCTTAAGAGAGTTGATTAAAACCAGAGACTTTTATGATGTAAAAGACAATATCCAAATAAGGAGACAAGCCAAGACTTGGAGAAAATATTTGTAGAAAATATATGTATTATTCAAACTGTATAGAAAGCATTATTAAAAACATAAAATAAGAGAATTCACGGTATCTTATTCAGGAACTGACAGTAGCCTTTATTGCCTGCTTTACCAACAATGAACCCGGTCACCCTGTGTCATCAGGCTGCTGCAAACTAAAATGACAATAAGATATCAGCACACACCTGTCAAAATAACAAAACCCCAAGCACTGATAGCACCCTGTGTTCCCCAGATGCAGAACAAAAGGAACTCTCATTATTTGCTTGCGGAGGTATGAAATAGTGCAGGCACTTTGGATGATATTTTTGTAGCTTCTTACAAGTGAAACAAACTCTTTCACCATGGTTGAGAACACAAATTCTTTGATAACATACTCTATGATAAACATATCCACACACAAAATCCTCTTGTGTTGTTTTTGGCAGTTTTACTCAGAACTGGTAAAACTTGGAAGCAATATAGATGTCTTTCAGTGAGCAACGGATAAAGAAATAGCATTTAAACAATGGAATACTGCTCAGCACTAAAAGGAAATGAGCTGGTGATTGTGGTGGGCTGAGGCAAGTTGCCTTTATAGGCTCTTGCAGGAGATTTATCTAGCCCAACAGGTGAATGACTGCATGGTGAGGTCGGAGCTGCTGCAAAATACTCTAGGTATGGGACTGAGTGAGCTAGAGGCCAGGTAAGGGCAGGAAATAATGGCATTCAGAATAACGCAAATGCCAAAACTAGCACTGAACACAGTAAGTATGGCGGTACGTGTAGAGGGCAACCTGTCTTTCAGGAGGATGAAGGAGTGAGCCCCAGCATTCCACTAAGAATGCGGAAGCTGCTGCTCCACAAATATGGAGTCTAGCAGAAAAGTAAATTGAGATTTGAGAAGTAATCAGCCCAGAAGATGAAAATCCAAGAATTTTTCAGCAGATGTTGACGGTGCTGTGAAGGGCAGGAATCTCAGTGGGTCTCCCTGCATATGGGTTGCTTGAATGGAAAGATAGAAATGCCCATATTTTTGTATCTCTGGGACACAATATTTACTTCCTCAAGGGACACAAAGAATGCCTACTTTGAGTTCACAGGAGCTAGCAGAATGATGACTGTGACAGAGCGGCAAATGCTGACTGCCTGATGACAGCATATTTTATTGAGTAGAAGTAAGAAAAATCAATGCAGAATGATTTCATGACCTATCTATATGACCTGAAACTTTGAAATTATTAGAAAAAAATAGAGGAAACATTTTATGGCATAAGCACAGGCAATAACCTGCTAAATAGGACCCTAAGAACTCAGGAGTAGAGTCTACAACGTGGATTAGAACTATGCTTCTGCACAACAAAGAAAGCAATAGAATGGGAGAAGCATTTGGCCAGCCACTATGATCTGTGTCTAGGTGCCCCCGCCCAGTGCTTCATGCAATCATGGAGTGGCTTCTAGGGTTTGTGATTAATTCGTGATACAGTAGTGGGGCTATAGGTGTGAGTACTGCTGGTATTATGGAGTGTGAGTGCTACTGAGATTATGGATATGAGTGTTGTACTTGGCCTGGGGTTGATAGCTCAAATGCAACATAAAGGAGGAATGTTGCTCTCTGTAGCCATTGTTGCTGCTACTCCTCCCTTTGTTCTCTTGCTCTTTGCTGCTGCCATGAATGGCTGCCCTCAGCCAGGCGCCACTCTGCCTCAAAGTCTGCTGAGTATGTACTGAAACATCCAGTAACTGTAACCTAAATGATCCTTTCCTTCCTTCATTTGGGGGTTGGGTATTTGCCCCAGCAATGAGAGAAGAGTAACTGAAATACCAGCTACTCTCTGACAGAGGATAAATATCCAAACTACCTAAAGAACTTGGAAATCTTAACACCAAAACCCAATTAATCAAATGAGTAATTTGACAAATGAACTGAATGGACGTTTGCCAAAGGAAGAAGTATATATGACCAATGAATATGCCAAAAAAAGAAGCTTAAACTCTTTTGTCATTAGGGAACAGCAAATTAAAATTGCATTCCCTCACTCCCATCAGAATGGCTGTCATGGAGGACATACAAAAGATACAGCAAATATTGGCAAAGATACAACACAAAAGGAAACTTTCTACACTGTTGGTGGGGATGCAGCTTAGTACAGCAACCAGGGAACACGGTGTGCTTGTTCCTTTAGAATCTAAAATTAGAAATAACCAAATGATCCAGCTTTCTCATCCCTCACAATCTACCTAAAAAGATTAAGTTATTTCTGAAGGTGTCTGAACATCCATGTTTATCGTATCACAATCCACAAGAGTTAAGCTATAGGACTGGCTTATGTGCCTACAAACAGATGAGCAGGAAAATGTCCTGCACTATCTATACACCACAGGGTATTCAGCTAAAGGAATAAATCCTGCGACTTACCAGAAAATGCATGGAGCTGGAGATTATCACATTAAGAGAAATGTGTGAGACTTAGAAAGAAATGCTTCCTGTATTTCCTGTTTTATTTTGAGGCTGGGCAGAAAAGATGATGTTAAAGTAGAAGGCTACTAGAAAATAGCAAAAGGTTGATGATGAAGATAAGACAGGGACAGAATCCCTGTACATTATGTACATGGTGGAAACATCACAGTGTAAGCTCCTATTCCATATAATTATGTACAGTAATAGAAACTTTTAAAATTGAGTTATCTAGTCTTGTGCAAACATAGGAGAGATTTAAATCCATATCTCTAAGTGAAAGGACTCATTCTAAGAAATGACTAGGTAATGTATGAGTCCAACAGTATGACTTCTCTATCCCAACTTTTTGAAAAAAAGTCAGTAACTCAGTAACAGGATGTATGAAGTCAGTAACAGGATGCATGAAGTCAGTAACAGGATGAGTGATTATCAGTGGTTGGAGTTGAGTCATTTAACCGCTGACAATTTTTGGGTCCCTGAAACTACTGTGCATAAAACTACAATCATAGATGTGTGCCACACATCTGTCAAAACCCATGAAGCTCACGGTACTAAGAGTAAAGCTCCGTGTTCACATGAACTTTAGGCAATAAGGATGTGTCAGTCCAGGGTCGTAAACTGTTACAGATGTGATCGTGGTGGTGAGGGCTGCCAGCAGTGTTGAAGTTGTAGGCGTATAGGAACAAGGGGTGGACGGGACTTGACTTCCTCGTGAACTGCACTCTGACCTTAACACTGCTCTGTAAAGCAAGGCTTATTTTTTAGAGGCAAGAGAAAGAGGAAAATAAGCAATGTAGAGCAGATTATTTTAATGCAAGGGTTTGCAGAGAGAAGTAGTAAAGACGGAAGGGAAATGATTAAGTGTAGCGAGCTATTTGAGCAGACAGAGGGAGGTAACAATGGGCATGAAATACAAAGAAATGCACAGAACAGGGTAGATTCACAATGCAGGATCAAGAATGTGGAAATGGTGACTATGATAAACAGAGCAGAGGCACGAATCCAAGTACTTTTTCTCCTGGGGCAAAGACAAATGAGGCCATTGCAGTGGGAGCCAGAGGCAGGCCCAAGACGCCATGAATGGAGCACTGCCAGATGCTAACTGAAGCATGCGGGTCCTGTGACTTGATTGGTGGGCACAATGTGATGCTGCGTACCTCGCCATCAGCGGGTGAGTGGGTATTTGTGAAATACAATGATAATTACCACGAGCAGCCTTCTGATTCTTTGGCCAACCTGCAGCAGCTGCTAATGATAAGTGATGAGGTTGGCACTGTGCAGGGCTGTCAGCTGCAGTGCAGTGGTCGCTGTGGGTTAAAAACATCAGGCTTATGTGGAGTCCTTTGGATTTTTCTTTTTGACAGCATCAGAATAGCACAAAGAGGGAAATTTCATGGAGGTTTTCCCCAAAGAATTACGGTTTTTCAGTAGCGCTGATTTATCATCCGAGAGACCAGTTCATAAAATAAAAACATAATAAAACATAATGGGGAATGGCTTTCCCCTCACCCCTCCACAGCGCTCTTATTAACATTAATGGGAATTGTACGTGATTTTGGAGAGAGAAGGCTGCCTGGTGTATCCAGAGGCTTTCTATTTAGGCTGATTCAACGAAAGGGTCCCATGTGCTTTATTCAAGTACAATATAGAATTAAGGGAGGGACACAGGGCCTCTCTTTGGAGAGTGCTCTGCTTTTTGTTGGAGTAATTTGATTTATTTTCCTGTTCAGAGTGTGAGGACAGAACAGGGGAACCAGGAGGCGCAGAGGGAAGTGCTGTTTTACCACTAGAGCCCAAGGCACTGTGAAAAAGTTCGCTATGAGAACAATTGCTAAGCACACCCTTTTAAAGGCATGCATTTCTTCTCAAGGCAGTATTTCACATAGGACGTTTTACTCCACCTCCAATTTTGAAAACAGATAAAAAAATCTCAGAGGGAAAGAAGACAAGGATCTCCTCAACGTGCTGCTATATCAGACTTTCAAGTCTGCCTGGAGTTAACGGAATTGCCCTTAGCGTCTGCTTCTCCCTACATGGCGACATTGTCCTTGAAGCTGGGAGCACTGCCAAGGAGCGAACATTATTGTTTTTCCAATTAATGTATTTTATATGTATATATACATATGCATATATGTATCACATATGGTATAATATTTTAAAAGAAGGTATAAAAAGAAAATAATTGACTGTTATCTCACCATCTGAAAATACTCCTGTATTACTTTATTGCAACAAAATATTGTTATGCACACTTTATGAAACCTACTGATGTTACATAAGCTTTTTTACACCACGTGCTAATGTTTATCTTATGATGACTACCTCCCCATGTCTTTACTCTGTCTATGAAAACATGGTCTAAATGACTCAGTAATTATCCATACATTTAATCATCCTATTCTGAGACATTTACTTTGCTTCTAGATCAGTGGTTCTCAACCTTTCTAATGCCGTGACCCTGCAATACAGCTCCTCATGTTGCAGTGACCCCCAAAGCAAAAAATAATTTTGGCGGCTAATTCAAAACTGTACTTTAGCTACACTTATGATTTGGAATGGCTTTAGGCGACCCCTGTGTTTTGGTCATTCGACCCCCACCCGGGTCGCGACCCACAGGTTGAGAACCGCTGTTCTAGATCCTTTTTCTATCAGCCAAAAGAATATTTTGGCATAAATTCTTACATGTAATTGACACTAGGTATAGGTTAAACAATATTTCCTGTTTGTAGGGTAAAACTATTATATTGATACTTTAACTTTCATTAATTTGATTAGCAATTGAGCAGTTATTCCAACGTTTGTCTGACTATCCAGTCATTCTTTGGTGACCAGAGAGCACAAGATACATAAATCGTTGCATTCATCTGGGGTTCATTTGAAGCTGTATTTAAATATCAGCTATGAGCAAATGTTTTAGGGCTGGAATTTGCAGGGCTTTGTAGAGAGCTTTTAAGAACATCATGTTTTAACAAGACATACCTACTCATGGATTAAGAAGGGATTTTTAATTTAATTTAATTTAATTTAATTTTTTTGGCTGGCTAAGGTTGCCTTAAAGGTGGGTCTAGGGATTGAACTGCTAGCTCCTGTGCCTGACTGGGATTGTCAGACCGGGCTCTTAAACCACTGACCTAACCTGAAAGCCCCTCACTCATGGATTAAGGAAGGA
Organism: Myocastor coypus; assembly: GCA_004027025.1. Taxonomy (NCBI): domain Eukaryota; kingdom Metazoa; phylum Chordata; class Mammalia; order Rodentia; family Myocastoridae; genus Myocastor; species Myocastor coypus. The sequence continues at coordinate 31,954 of PVJA010021986.1, forward strand.
ACTTCAGTGTCCATGTCTTAAAACATCTTTAACATCAATACACCAGGCCAACACCTGCTTCCCTAGTCTTTTGGAGGGAGGTATACTGGATGGGGTGTTTGATGCTGCTGATGTGGGACATCTCTGCCTTGCTAGGTGAACTGTGGCATCTGCGATGAGCAGTGCTGAAAGGACACTATCACTGGGTTTAAATGAGCAAAACTCAATTGCTTAAAAATGATGTTTAGGCAAACTCATGTAACAGCAAATATCACTTCTTGACACGTGCAGTACGATAGGAATTTTGCAAGTGGCTCTCAGTTTTCATCTTTACCCCATTTCCTATTTTTATCTTCTTTTAGCAGCAAATTATACATGCACAGAGATCCCCAGAGAGGTCTAGAATATTCTATTCTGATGAACTTTCCCCATGTGTAGACTCCATACCCAGAGTAAAAAAATTCTGAGTCAGAACCCTTTGAGAATGGAGTGAATTTGTTGCATGGTATTTTTATTTCCTTCTTGTTACTCTGAGTACCTACAAAACCACGTACTACCATCTGGAGCTGCCTATTGGATCCCAGAACAGCCTGTTAGTACTAAGTTCTAAATGGCAGCTGTGGGTTTAAGAACCGATTTTTAAATTTTTTTAAAAAATTTTTTGTTTGCTGCAGGATCTTGCTATATAGCTCAGAGTAAGAATGTTAACATTGAAAATTGCACAAGAGTTTAAGGCTCTGCAATCTTTGGTACTGCGACCATGTAGGACACCGAGTCTAATGTCATGTAGTCCATTATTCCCAAAGTACCTTGGGCAAGACAACTGTTTCTCATGTAAGAAATGCTGCATGTGCTACAGGATTGCTGGGCCTTTGAGAACCACAAGACTTTCAATGTGAGAACTTTGCAAAGCAAATGCTAGGGGCTGTGGCTCAGAGCGTTTGGAAAGGTGCAGGGGCACAAAAGGAAAGTGCAACTAAAAGTCACCTCTCTTACTTCAAGGAGCTGCTGTGGTGCAAGGTGCACGGAACGGCGTAGGAAACACAAGGGAGACTGAGCAGGGCAGGTGGGAGCTGAGCTCCAGTTTTCTCTTCGAACTAAAATTCTTGTTTCTTCTTTTGTTCCTTTTGTAGTATAACCAGCTGGTTTTAAATGGCCTCATATAAAAGCATACAAGGTCAACCCAACTTGCGAAGACCACCCTGTTCAATTATATTATCCATAGATTTCTTGATATTTACTTCACATCTCTAAAGTTACATACCTGGTTCTGTCTTGATATGATTTCAAAATTATTACAAGATAGTAAAATCTGTCTTATTATATCATCCCATACTATTACTTCTTGGTATAGTCACTGATCACATTTAATATATTAAAACTTTATTTTTCGTATAAAGAAAACCCCCACTCTTTATAAACGTTCTCCTTACCACCTGTTCCACAAAAATGTGACAGCTGCCAGTTTTTTTCTACGGAATTAAAATTTAGCATATTTTTCTATCTCTGTCCTGTTCTCTCTTCATTTGAGTTTTTCCTCTTGACTCCTTTCTATTTTAGTGGGATTTGGTGAGAGCGGTAGACAAAGAGGAGAATTCATGTTTCTAGCATTCGTGTGCAATGGTGCAAATGAATAGTACAACGGTTAGTATTGATGGGAAGCATTGGAGAAGAGTGACTCTAGAAATGGGCTTTGCATCAGAGGCAGGCTGAGAAGATGCAACCATGACAAAGGCAGAAGGGAGGAAAGGACCAGCCTCCCCTCCTGTGGTGTGGTGGGGAAGAGAGCTTCCGAGAGGTGGAGGCTTCTTTGTGTAAGCATGTTTCCCACAGGGAGGCTTCTTTGAGACCCACAAAATGTCAGAAGCCAGTGGTAGTGGTAGCTTTTGCCAAAAATAGAAACCATTTATTAGAAGACCCAACAGATAATGAAGTGGAGAGCTGAATGGAAAATGAGAAGTAGCCTTTCAAACTGTCTCTAAGTAAAGTCTCTCTCTCTCTCTCTCTCTCTCTCTCTCATAACACACACACACACACACACACACACACACACACACACACACGCATGCACACTCTTGGCTTAGGAATAGCATGTCATGAGCAAGATTATTTGGATAATTATCAAGTTGATTTGTTTAGTTTTCACATTAATGCGCTCAACTCTGAGGAGCACATTGTTAGCTCCCAAGCAGCTCTCTTGACTCACACTGCTGAAGCTGTTTCCCTAGGAAACTCCAGCTCTGTAGTGCATTCCAGCTGGGCTTCAGGAGACGCCCCTCCTCCTCCGCCCCACGCTGGTGAGTCTGCAGCCCCACCGCTGTCCTTTTACTGAGGAGGGCAGTAGAGACCCACAAATCAGTGTCTTTGCAAACTGTTTCCTTTGCTGCCTCCATGTTTGATTTTTCCTTTTTCCCTGAATTCCCACTTCTGCATGATTTTATCATCTATCCTCTGAAGAATAATGGCATCTTCTGGGAAGCCCTCCGTATCCGTGACTGTGCACACTTGCATTTAAAAAGCTGAGTGTCACAAATCCAGATTGTAAAGGTGGAAAATCTCTTTACAAATCACTGCCCAACTCTCATTCTACAGCACATAAAACACCATAAAAGTAACTTGCTCACCCAATGTATTAAATTGGTTATTAATAGATTTGGAATTAAACTTCACAACTCCCAACTGTGTAGTTTTTTTTTTTTTTTTTTTCAAATTATGTTGCTGTCTTTTTGCTAGCTGACTTGTACAATGCTTGTTTTTACCAACCAGAAACCTTCTATTCGCTGCCATGGATAGTTGACACTCCTATCCATTTCAGGTTGTACTAATGTTGAAGTAGGATGTTTTTCCTTACTTATCACATTACTGGGGCTGGGGAGATAGCTCCGAGGCACAAGTGCCTGCTGGGCAAGTGCAAGGTC
>PVJA010021987.1:7985-34957 GCA_004027025.1 Myocastor coypus
AAAAAAAAAAAAAAAAAAAAAAAAAAAAAAAAAAAAAAAAAAAAAAAAAAAAAAAAAAAAAAAAAAAAAAAAAAAAAAAAAAAAAAAAAAAAAAAAAAAAAAAAAAAAAAAAAAAAAAAAAAAAAAAAAAAAAAAAAAAAAAAAAAAAAAAAAAAAAAAAAAAAAAAAAAGAAGAAGATTATATACCATAACCACGTGGACTCATCCCAGGAATCTAGGGATGGTTCAACATATACAGGTCAATAAATGTAATTCACCACATTCACAGAAGCAAAGACAAAAATCATATATTTATCTTAATAAAAGTAGAAAGTCTTTGACAAAAATTCAACATTCATTCACGGTAAAAATCTGGAACAAAATAGATGTAGTGGGACCTTATCTCAGTCTTAGAACAGTTATTTGTTACCCATTTCCAATTTCATATTAATTAGAAAAAAATCCTGAAAGTTTTCACTCTAAATTCAAGAACAAGATAAGTATGGCCACTATCACCACTCCTATTCAACATGATCTTAAAAATATTAGCCAGAGCAATGAAGTAAAAGGAAGAACCTAAAGTGATACATATGAGAAAGGTCTAGTCAAAAGAACATTTGTAGAGGACATGATTATTTCCTTACAAGACCAAAAAATTTCCACCAATAGATTGCTAAATTTATTAAACTTAGCAATGTAGCAGAATACAAAGTTAACACAAAAGTCAACAGTATTCCTATACTCTAATAATGAAGGAGAAAAATGTTAGAAAAACAATCTCATTCACAATTACATAAAAAATTAAATACTTAGGAACTGACCAACTAAGGAAGTGAAAGATGCCTACAATGAAAATTACATCACTCTGAAAATTTATCAAGGAGAACATCAGACAGTGGAATGATATGCACCATTCTTGGATAAGAAAAGCCAATAAAACTAAAATGGCCATCCTTCCACAATTGATAGATACATTTAACATCAATAGGAAAATTCATATGGAACCAGGTAGAGCCCAGAATAGCAAAAGCAATCCTGGCTAATAATAGTAAAGTAAGAAGCCTCACAATTCCATATTTGAAGTTATACTACAAGGTTTCTGGGATTAAAGTAAGATAATACTGGCACAAAAACAGGTATTTTGATCGATACAGTAGAACAGAGGAAACAGAGATAATCCCAGGCACATTCAATTATTTGATTTTTCACAAAGAGATAAAAAACATACAGTGTATGGAAAACAATGCTGGAAGAATCCATATGCAGACAATCAAGTCTAGACTCTTTCATCTCATCATGCACTAAGCTAAAATAAACTGGATCAAAGATCTACATTTAAAAACAGAAACAACCTGCTGGAAGATAAAGTAGGAAAAACTTTTGAAGATACATAAGGCATAAGCAAAGACTGAACAGAACCCTAATTTCATAATAGATAATATCAAGAATCAACAAATGGGATCATATCAAAGTAAAAAGCTTCTGCACAGTATGAGAAGCAACCAACAGAATAAAGAAACAGCTATAGAATGGGAAAAATATCCTTCCAGCGATTCCTCAAAGGAATAATATCTAGACTATATAAAGTACTAAAAAAAATTACCCCCCACCCGCAAATAAAAGACCCAGTCCAAAAGAAATAGGTAATCAAAGAAATAGATGGTTCTCAGAAGATATGCAAGTGATGAAGAAATACCTGAAAAAATGTTCAGTATTGGGGCCCAACAGGATGGCTCAGTGGTCTAAAGTGCCTGCTTAGGAAAGTTTGGGCAGCTTCAGGGACCGCGGTTCGATCCCCAGCACCACATGCTGCGCCAGCCCTGCCCTCGGGGTGGGCTGAGCCGGCCATGAAAATGAGTGAATAAACAAACAAAGGTTCTGAAACAAGAAAAAAATAAATAAATAAAATAAAATAAAAATGTTCAGTATCTCTGGCCATTAGAGAAATGTTGATTAAAACAACACAATGCTGAGATCTTAGCTTACTTCAGCAAACATACCTATCATCAAGCAACCAAATAATAACAAATGCTAGCAAGGCTAGGGGGAGAAAGGAAGTCTTCTATATTGTTGGTGGAAACATAAAGGAGTACAGCTGCTATGGAAAACAATTTGGAGATTCCTTTAAGAACTAAGAGTAAAAATTCCATTTCATCCAGCTATAGCCCTTCTGAGTATCTTTCCAAAAAAGTTAAAATCATCATATTACAGGGATATCTTCATACCATGTTTATAGCAGCACAATTCATAATAGCTGAGTCTTGAAAATGGCCCACATGCCTCTCGATTGATAAAGGGAAAAGCAAATGTAAAATTTATATACAATTGAGTAATACTCTAAACCACAAAGAAGAATAAATGTGAGTCATGAAAAAATAGGTGCATCTTGAGGCCATACTAAGTGATATAAATTAAACTCACAACTTTAGGCTTACAACTTAAATATTGCATGGTTTCCATAAGAAACTCTAAATATAAATAAGGATCAAACTAAAAGACAATGAAAAACTGAAAGGTGGGTCTTTTCCAAAAGGGATCAGGACCAAGGGACAGAAGGAAGAAGTATGGAGGGAGAAAAGAGGAAGGGGATATAAACAGAATAAAGACATACCAGCTCCCAGGGGAAATGTAATCAATATATATTGCAAAGATATGCCAATAAAAAGTAACAATATAATTAGAAACCTAGAAACTATCATCTCATTTATTTTTTTAATTTTTTTAATTTTATTTATTATTTTTATTCTTGTTTCAGAACCTTTGTTTATTCACTCATTTTTACGGCCAGCTCAGCCCGCCCCCCAGAGGGCAGGGCTGGCGCAGCATGTGGTGCTGGGGATTGAACCGTGGTCCCTGAAGCCGCCCAAGTTTTCCCAAGCAGGCGCTTTAGACCACTGAGCCATCCCGCCAGGCCCTATCATCTCATTTAAAGAACTAAAATGATTTTATACATTTGTGTATTTTGCTTCTTCCTCCTCAGTTATCTACTATGAGAAATCCTTTTTTTTCACTTCCTGCACATTTATAATGTAAAGATGTACTATAGATATAGTCCTAAACAATTTGTATGTTGTTTGGCTTCATTTGGTCTTGTATTTTAGAAAATCCTAGCAATCCTTATTTTTTATTCCTTTAAAAAAAAAAAAATCAGTGGCCCAGCAGGATGGCTCAGTGGTCTAAAGTGCCTGCTTAGGAAAGCTTGGGTGACTGCAGGGACCGCGGTTTGATTCCCAGCACCACATGCTGCGCCAGCCCTGCCCTCAGGGCAAGCTGAGCCAGCCATAAAAAGAAATAAACAAACAAAAGTTCTGAAACAAGAAATAAAATTTAAAAAATCATTAAAAAAAGAATCAGTAATCATATTTGTAACTAATATCTCCAATAATATGAGAGAGCCTTACAAGTTTGCTACCTCCTCCATTTCCTACAGGACTCGTCCATATCACCTCTTACATTTATCCGTTGTCCTGGCCAATTTTCTGGGCAGGGCAGCAAGAGCCTGGCACCATAGCACATCATGTTGTCCGTCAACAATGTCCCCCCTTCACTCAGTCCCCTGTGCCATCATCTGCTCTTGAGGATGCTATGAATTTCATCTCATTTTTTGGTAAGCTTTTTAATTTCTCCTGCATATTATAATATTTGTTGGCAATATACATGGCATACTTGTCAGGCATTTGTGCCTCTGAGCTATCTCCCTAGCCTATATATTCTATCTTCTTATGGGGTGTCAAGAAAAACTTTTGAGGTACTGCCAATTCATTTTTTAAATTTTTTGTTTTATTGAAAAAATGCAATTTCAAAACCAAACAGGAGAATGAGAATAATAAATATATTGTGTGTTGTTATCTTCAAAGTACTTACTCAGAGTTACAGATATGGGCATACAAAATTCTCCAAACCATATTAACACAAACCTTTCTTTTCAATGAACTAAGACAAACTGGAAGTATAAGTAGTTTTTTTTTTCCTTTTCTCTTTCTTCTGTTCCCCTTCTCCATACCTTAGTTCTTCTTTCTTTTTGAACTGCTTCTTCCCATCTCATAATATTGTTGCAGGAACTGTAGTAAACAGGATGCAAAATGGTTTGCACCAAGGAGTTAACAGGAGTTAGAAGGCAACTTTTATTGATGCAGGTGGGCTGATGGGACCTGAGTTCGAATCAAAAGCACTAGCTTAAAAGAATAAAAAAACTTATATATGTTTTGTAAGCAGGAAGTACAAAGTCAATAAAGGGTTAGCATATAATTGGTTGCATATATTGAGTCATATATGGTCAGACAGATGTGTCTGGGGCAGGTTTTATTTTTGGGGCCAGCGGGCAGGGGTGAGACCAGGGTTCAAACTCATGACCTTGCCCTTGCTAGGCAGGTACATGTTCCATGGAGCTATCTCACCAGCCCCTTTATAATTCTAGTATAGTTTTTTGTTTGTTTGTTTGTTTTGTTTTTGTGAGGCAGGGTTTTTTTAAAAGAATTTTTAATTTTATTTTATTTCTTGTTTAAGAACTTTTGTTTGTTTGTTTATTTATTTTTATGGCTGGCTCAGCATGTGGTGCCGCCTAAGCTTTCCTAAGCAGACACTTTAGACCACTGAGCCATCCTGCTGCCCATGTGAGGCAGGTTTTAATTGGAGGGGATCATTTATCATGAAGCAAGTCAGCATTCCAGACAACCAAGCAAAATTTAATGTAACCTTGACAGAGCTGGTGTGCCCAGGGTGGATAGTCCTTAAAGTAAGCTAGCAAGATTGAACATTTGTGTAGGCCATTGTGTAGTTGGTTAGACAGACCTAAGTCAATTTTGTCTCTGAGCTGCAGAGGGGTGAATCTGACAGCCCAATTTTGAAGCTATAATTTAAAAATTTTCCCACTACAGTATCTATTGTATATTTTAGACCTTATTTACTCTTTCAGTTTTTCACACTATGATGTTTAAATGTGAATCTGATTCATTTCACTTGTGAGTATGGTCTCAAGTTGTAGCTAATTACCTATAAAGGTCTCAAGTTTATCCTGTGTGGCTGAGGAGTATTCCACATCTTTTTTATCCATTCTTGGTTGTTGGGCACATGGGTTGTTTCCAAGATTTAGCTATTACAAATTGTGTTGCCACAGCCACGAGTGTACTGATATCATTGTGGCATGATGTTTTTTAATTCTTCTGGGAAGATACCCAGAAGAAGAATATCCAAGTTGAATGGAACTTCTACTCATAATTTTTTGAGGACCGTCCACATTGATTTCCATAGTAGTTGCGCTGTCTATGCTCCCTTCTAACAGTGGAGGAGGGTTTCTTTTTCTCCATAGCTCCTACAGCATTTGTTATTGGTTGATTTGCTACTAATAGCCATGCTTTCTAGAGTGAGATTCACATTGTTATTTTAATTTGCATATCTTGAATGACCATTGATGTTGAACATTTTTTTCATATATTTACCTTGTATCTGTATTTCATCTGAGAAGGACACATTCATCTCAGATGCCTATTTTTGGATTGGGTCTTTAAATTTGGAGATATGCATTTTTTTCAATTCTTCATATGTCCTACATATAAGTCTCTTTTCTAAGGAGTAACTGGTGGGGTTGTTTTTTCACAATGCTGGTGATTCTTTTGTTGTGCAAATTTTTTATGAGAGGAGAACCCAGCTATTGATTCTTTGTAGTATTTCTTGTGCAGCAAGGGTTTTTTTCTTGTGCAGTCCATCAGCACCTGTCTTCAAGAGTTCCACCTATTTTCTCTTCTGGCAGATTTAATATTTCCATTTCGATTTTTATATCTTCGATCCATTTTTACAGTAGTGCCTATGTCATTTCTTTTTTTTTAACTTTATTTATTTATGTTATGGCTGGCTCAGCCTGCCCTGGGCATGAGGCTGGCACAGCTTGTGGTGCTGGGGATTGAACCGCGGTATCATCGTGCCTAAGCTTGCCTAAGCAGGTGCTTTAGACTGCTAAGCTATCTCACCAGCTCTATGTCATTGCTTTCTCTTGTCTTTCAATCTTTTATTGGTGGGGAGAGAACTTTTTGACTAGCAAATTTTTTTTTTTTTTTTTTTTACCTGAACTTTGGTAAAGCAAACTTGAATTGTGCTTTCATTTATCCTTTCTTGCTTGCTTTTTTTCTTTCTTTCTTTTTTGGAACTGGGGGATTGAACTCAGGACTTTGCATTTTCCAAGCAAGCACTTATGCCACTTAGCTATATTGATATTGATAGCCACATTGATATAGGGAGAAAATTGATATTGATAGCCATATTGATACAGGGAGAAAAAACTGATTTCAGGTAGATGACTTCCAAATGATATAGATTTCTTCCAAATGATATAGGAGAAAAATAAAACTCTAGACTTGAAAGGTACCTGGGATGAGTTTGTGTTCTCTAAAATGGCAAAATGAATTTTAGGAATAAACAGAGGTTATGAGTAAAACATATTTATTGAGGGAAAGACAGCTTCTATACAAGAGAGGGACAGAAGGGGCCAGAGCAGGTTGTCCCCGGGAAGCTGTCTCTTCCAAGGACTTTTGTAGATTAAAACCATGCAGTGAGGTGGATCTAAGGTGGTGGAGAAGACATGGGAACTTTCTTGAGTGGGCATGAGGTGGGACAAAACTATGATCAACCAATAAGATTACAGGAACCAATGCTCAGGTAACATTGATTAAATCCAGTACCAAATGGGGAAGCAAGTCATGTAGCAAGCGTGCATGAATACTGGGACAAGGTCTCTTCCTGTCGGGGGTTATATTACTGACTCATTTAGGCTCTTTCAAGGTGATTGATATCTACTTAGATTGTCAATCCCTGATACCCATCCCGAGGGAAGTATGTATCTGTGTGTTTCCTCTTTTGTTTTGAGGTCTGGCCCACATGGGAGTGTCTGTCTCTTCCAAGTTGCAAAGTCACCTTGTCTTCCATCTTTTCTCCTTGAGGGCCTGGCCCTGTTTGACTGCCTATACTATTTTTATCTAATTCAGCTGCCTGGGACAATATTCCCAGTCCCTTTGACTTGTTTCAAACTCTGGAAAGCCCTTCCCCTTTCCAATATTAACAGTTACTTATTATTTTGTAAACATCACTCAATTTCTAAAGTAAGTGTTTATTCCTTTTTTAAAGAACATAAAACACACAAAAACTCTGAATTTTAAAAGCAAAACTTTTGCAAGTTGACACAAGTCTGCAATAGGATGTTTTTATTTTACCAGCTAAGAGATGAATAACTGTCAAATTTCAATCACAGCTATTAAATAAACTAATAACATGCATAAATCAGTGTTATGGTCTGTGTCGAGATGTTCCCCTAAAACCTTATGAATTCGTGGGAAAGGCTTCTACAGTCATCATTAATTCATGATCCTGATGCAGGAAGAAAAACTGACTGGGGGTGGATGACCTCCAATAGGGAACTGCCAAATGATATAAGGAAAACCAATCCCCAACCTGAAAAGTACCCAGGACAAGTTTGTGTTCTCTAAAACCGAAGAATGAATTTTAGGAACAAATGGAAGTTATGAGCCTAACCTAATAGGTTTATTAGAGGAAAGAAAGCTCCTATCGAAGAGAGAGATGGGGGGGTCGTCCTGAGCCTGAGTGGGTGTGCCCTCCCCACGCTGTCTCTACCAGGGACTTTTATAGAGATGTGGGAACTCGCTTAGGTGGGTATGAGGTAGGATAAAACTGTGGTCAACCAATGAGGTTACAAGCACCATTGCTCAGGTAAAATTGATTAACATCAGGATCCAATGGGAAGGCAAGTCAAGTAGCAAGTGGGCAAGGACACCACCTATTGAGCTTGAGCTTCTGACTCTTTTTAGGATCTTTCAAGGTGATTAATACTCATTTAGCATATCAATCCCTGGCACACACCCTTAAGGAAGTATGTGGCTACCTCTGTTTACTCTTGTCTGGAGATCTGGCCAACCAGCAGAGGAGTTTCCCTCTCTAGTTGAAAGGTCGCCTTGTCTTCCATGTCGTCCTTGAGGGCCTGGCCCTGTCTGACTGCCTATAATATTTCTATCTAATTCAGCTGCCTACAACAATCCAATGCAGGGATTGTGGGTGTGAGTGCTACAACTGCCTTGGGGCAGAGAGCACCAATGCAATCTAAGAGAGGGGAAGATGCTTGTTCTCTGCCGCTTCTCCCTTTTTGTACTTGGTGTTTGCCAGCATGCTGAACTGCTGCCCTCTGCCTTGGGCCACCCTGCCTTGGAAAGAGCAGTCTTGTTACTGGGACAAATACCCAACACCCAAAATGAAGTCAGGAAAAGTTTATTTTGCTCAGTTACCGGAGGTTTCAGTGCATACTGTGCTGGCTCCAAGGCAGAGTGGCACATGGCAGAAAACAACCTTTTTTGGTGTCAGCAAAGACCAAGGGAGCAAAGGGAGATACATAGGCTGTAGCAGCTAGGGAGCTTCTCTCCCCTCCTTACATTGTAATGCAAATTACCCACCCCAGGGCCATGGTGGAACACTCATATCTTCAACCCCAGCATTAGATCTAGAATCAATCACAAATTCCAGAAGTTGCCTATACTCATGACTACATGAAGCTCTCAGGGGAAACCTAGACACAAACCATAACATTCTGACCCTGGACTCACAAACACTCATCCACATCCCTTTATACAAAAGGTATTTTAGTCCATCTCTAGGAGTTGCCAAAGTCCTAACAGTTTTCATTGCTGAAAAGTCCAAGTCCCAAGTCTCCTCCAAGATCCAATGGAAACTCTTTGCTAAGAGATCCTGTACAAATGAAAAGTTAAACACTTCAAATATTCAGGGGCACAAGATATTACCATTCCAAAAGGTATAAACAAAAGAGTACTACAAAACACTGAGACCAATACAAGTCTAAAATCCAGCAAGACAAACATTAAGTCCTATAGTTCCATGTGGAAAATTCAGAGCAATCTGTGGCAAATTGTGAGCTGCATGTGGCTCCAACTCAATGGCTCTGCTGATGGTTGTATCTCCCATGGCTTGTCTCTTAGACCTGCTTTGCTCTCTGCTGAGAGCTTTTCTTAAATGATCCACAATCCTCGCTTTTCCAGACTTATGGGGTTTCAATTAAATAGACTTCTCACTCAGAGCCTTACACACTGTCCTCCCAAGGGCACACTGCCTGGCCTCTCAGGCCTTTTGAAATCTAGGTGTAAGCCTTAACCACAGAACTTCTGCATTCTTAAAGTACCTAAAACCAGTGCTACATGGATGATGCCAAGGTCTGCTGCCAATTGGAGGATTAGCCAGGCTTCCTTCTTTCTTGGCTGTAGGGTTCCAGTCCTGGATCACTAAGCACTTTGACCCTGATTCTGAGGAATAAATTCTCCATGCCAGCACCACTATAAAACCTGGTGTGGCTACTACTGCCTTTTTGAAACCTGGTGCACAGAGGCTTTCTCTTCAAGGCAAAGTCCCTTACCTTTGCAGCCCTGATGCTTCAAAGGGTGAAGATCTGCCACTTCTGGTGATGCCCTCAGGTCATCCTTTCCATTCTCTTGTTCCCTCTTGGCAATGGAGATCCTCACAGCTCTATCTTTACACTTCACAGCTTTATTGGAGCTTCCCTTCTGGCCAACTCACATTTTAAATTATCCTGCTAGGCTCTTTGCTCTTGATTCTCAAAATATATCTGACTAAAAGCCCCCAAAACATCTTAGCCAATATTTGACTTAGTCAATATTTGACTGTTTTGAAATTTCACTTGCAAGATTAAGCAGTCCACCATGCTTAATCTCAGTCTCAGGCAAAACTTCTTGACATGAGCAACATGCAGACAAGCTTTTGGCCAAGCCAAAACACACCTCATCTGGACTCCAGCAACCAATGCAGTCTTTCTTCCCAGAAGAAACCTTCCCAGTCTCATCTTTATGAGCAGGATTTCCATCAGCCTTCTAAGTTTCTGAGCTCTGACCAGACTCTCCAACACAGAATAATGAAAGGCATTCCAGCATTTCTCTGTCAGGTGACATGTCTGAATCTTTAATATTTCTTCCCATAAGCCATTCCTCAAAATTTGTAATCCACATGGTCAGGTAGTCACAGTAAGGACCCCACTCCTCTGATACCAAATTGTGTCTCAGTTACTGCTTTCTTGTTGCTGAGACAAATACCCAACACCCAAAATGAAGGAAGGAAAGGTTTATTTTGCTCACAGTTACTGGACATTTCAGTGCATACTGTGCTGGCTCCAAGGCAGAGTGGCACATGAATCAGAACAACCTTTCCTGCTATCAGCAAAGAGCAAGGGAGAAAGGGAGAAACAGCAGGGAGCCTCTTCCCCTCTTGATACTATAATACAAATTACCTACCCTAGGGCTAGGAGGTAGCATTCAGATCTCAATCTCAGCATTGGATCAAGAATCAATCACAAGCTCCAGAAAGCTGCTCCATGACTGCATGAGGCTTGGGGGGACACCTAGACACAAACCATAACAGAGTGAAACCTCCACAAACTGTGAGCTAAATAACCTCTCCTTCATTAATTTTGGGTGTCAAAATTAATGGGTATTTTTCCCATCGACAAGACACAAGTAACTGAGACAAATCAGTATATGATTAGTTCTACTTTAATAATTTTTGTCATGTCTTCACACAACACAAATTGTGTGTTTCTTATACCAGTTTTACTTAAAATTTTCTTACTTTCAAAAATAATTTTAGCTACAATTTAAAGAACATAGTGACATAATTTATTTTCTGATTATGTTTTCTTAAAACATTTATTAAACCAAACATTATTTGAATCCACATTACTCTCAGTATTTTAAAAGAAAATTCATTATCACTTCAAGTCACCTTGTATAATGCTAGTGGTATGTGTACCCAACACAGGAGAAGACAGAGAAGTTATTGACTGGTGTCGTCATTGAGGAAATATCCCAAAATTCAAAGATAATATATCTGCTCTTCCTTTTTGTTTTCATTTTAAGTAGCTCTTTTCCTCCGTGGAGAGTCTAAAAACATATGTTTCATTTGGTAGAGAATATGGTTAATGTGGCCTAGTTGCCATACATTTCCTTGGTGAGTCAGAAATTTTGCTAAACAAATTACTTAAAATTTTAATGAATGTTATGAATATAGTTTTATATATAAGTTTATCTTGCTCTACAGCAGAATAAGATATGGTGAAACTGTGGTTTAAGGTTAGCTAATTCTCCGCTATCTTCTGCCAGTATCTTGAGTTTTTTGTTTTCTACTGTAGGGATATAGATTTACTGCATTATGGCCAAATGATCTTTGATTACAAAACTTTTTGACTTCAAATTACACTTTGTCACTTTTGGTGACAAATCCCAAATTTTTGAACTTTGAGTTGATACAAAGTCTATCTAAATTGGCAAAGTGTTTGCACTTGGACAGTATGTAAGCTTAGGGAGTGTATAGTGTATAAGAGGTCTTTATGTGTGGTTTATTATCTGGACAAGCTGTCATCTTATGCTTTAATACTTTGGAGACAAGTATTTTTATCTTGCTAAAATTTCAAAGGAATGTTGTTTTTAGCACTGTTTGTAGAGGAAGAAGTACCCAGAAACTTGGGTCTTCTCAAAGATCTAATAGCTTGCAGTTTCATAAAATGTTTGACTATAATTTGCCATCCTATTATAAGAGTAGACAGAGGCATGGTGCAGAATAAGTAAATAAAAACTTCCACTGTATTGTAGCTCAATTATTTTTATTATAATATGTTTGGATTTCTTGTTCTTGCATATGAGTATATAAGATTCCCACATCTACTGTAGTTCCTATCAAAACATTAATTTAAAGTAAGTAAAAATTAAAATTTTGTATTCTGATTTTTAAAAAATATAGCAAGTAACCTTATTAATAGAAATTTTAAAAAGTTTCAGTAATATTAAAAATAATTTTGAAAAAACTTTTAAAGTGAGGCGTGGTGGCACATGCCTGATATCCCAACACTTGGAAGACTGGTGCAGAGTGACTGCTGAGAGTTTGTGGCTAGCCCAGCCTAAGAATGAGTTCAAGGCCAACTTGCACTATGTAGCAAGACCCTGTCTCCAAAAACAGCACACACACATACTTACTTTTGAATTATCAGTCTCTGTTCTTTAGCAGTTTATAGGGAAAAGATATCAATCATTATTCTATTCAGCATTTCCCAAAGGGTAACTGTGTTCATGTGTATTAGCTGAAACTAAAAAATGTTGGTGCCCAGAACATATTTTCACATCAGATGCTGATTTGCTCTCTAGATTGTGAATTTAAGAATCCAAATTAACAAATGTAACACCTGATAGGTTCTGGCCCTAGTATGAATTGCTAAAATCATTATGGTAGTCATCGATTATGGCCGATGCCCTTAAAACAAAGGACCATCTTCCCAAGACCACCTCCCACTTCTTCTCCAACTTAGCCCAGGACATAATTTACTTCCACTCTTCCCACCCTCTCAGGGAAGACCCCCAATCAGCTCCCTCAGGTACATCTAAACATCCCCTCCAAACTCCACCTTTGGCAAAAGGCCTCAAAAGCCTCAGCCACCCTTTGTTCCAATGGAGAGAGAAAATTCCTCATCCTTCCCCACATTCTCTCCTGTGTCCTCAAAGAAAATAAAACCCCTTTCCTTTCTCCTTCTGCCTGTTTCTCTGCTGTGCCATTTACCTGAAAACATCTATCAACACCAATATCGTACATGATTTTTCACCCTATGTTTGAGAACCACTGCTATAAGTGATTTTTACAAAAAAAATTTAAAAAAATTTTTTAAAAAGTGATTTTTATCATTTTAGATTTAAAAAATCAAAGGCTAATTGAAATGGTTGTTAATTTGTGAATACTTTCTCTTTGAACCTAAATTAATTTGAACAAATACAAAATTTATTTCCACAAATACCAACACAGAATTTTTCAAAGGGCCTTTTAGTGTCACTAACAGTAACATAACTGCTTTATAGAAAAATATTTTTAAAAATTATGTTAAAATATACATTAGAAATGGCTGAGGTACTTACTATATAGTAAAACTATATGGTTTGAATTGAGATTTCCCCAAAATTCATATTGAAACTCTGAGCCTGAAGTGATGGTACTTGCAGGAAGAGGCTTTCAGAGGTAATTAGGCTTAGATGAGGCCTGGGGAAAGGGTCCTCACAAGGAGAAATCACTGGCAGCTGCTTCTGTCCCAGCCTCCTGAGGACACAGACATTTATTTTTATTTTTTTAATTTGATTTGATTTATTTTATAATTAATTTATTCCCGTGCCATAAGTTTTTGTTTCGTCAGTTTCTTCTGGGATATCTTTTTCTTCTGTGCAACCTCCTTCTCTGGCTTAGGAACAATTTGTTCCTTTTCAGTAAGGATCATCTCAATATGGCAGGGGGAGCTCATGTATGGGTTAATCCGACCATGAGCTCTGTAAGTACGCAGCGCATCTTGGGTGCTTTGTTCACCTGGATATGTTCAATAACCAGAGAATCTACATCTAAACCCTTAAGTTCAGCATTACTCTCTGCATTTTTAAGCATGTGCAGCAAAAATTCAGCACTCTTTTTGGGCCACCGACCCTGTGTCCAGCCCCACTGTTTGGCCTGGGCATACCTACCAACTCCACCATTGTAACGTCGGAATGGCACACACTGCTTCTTTAATGTGACATCCTTCAGACACTTGGCGGCCTTGATGGCCTGGGCAGTTTCACGTGTATTCTTAAAATGAACGTGAAGATTTGAGCCTCTTGGTTTGCATGATTTTGTGGGGTTTTCTGGGTCGAGAGAGTAGCGAACCATTTTCACAGGACACCACAGACCGCTTACAGGAAGAGCGGACACAGACATTTAAAAGCCCACTGTCTGCAAGCCAGGAAGAGGTGCTCACCACAACACAGCCATGTTGGCCCTCTTAACTCAGATTTGGGCAACCGAAACTACAAGAATATAATTTTCTGTTATTAAAGCCACTCAGTTTAGGATATCTAGTTGTAGCAGCTGAGCAAACTAAAACACCAAGTGTTGTTTGTAAAATAGAAACGTCATTTTAATCAGCTCTTGCCTTTGCATATTACATTAGAATACTTTTTCCAAGTTAATTAAAACTTAAACACTGTTGGACAAAAATTAATTAACAAAATTGTTGACTTGGCTGTCATATCACACAGGTATAAATTAGCTTAATGCTCAAAAGTGGTTGTGTTAACTCAATCTTACAGATTCTTATTCTCAAATTTGGTTAGTATTGCTCTTTGTTTAAAATTAAAGCTCTCAGGTCATTAATAAACATCTCTGCCAGTGAGTGAAATCATTAATATTTTTGCTAATAATCGATGTCGCTGTCACTTTCCACTAATTCAGTGAAATTATTTTGTTAGTTTGTTATTTACTATTTATGTATTTATTTTGCGGAACTAGGGATTGAACTCAGGTCCTTGTGTGCCAGGCACATGCTTATCTCCCCAGCCTTAGTTTATTATTTTAAATTACGTAAAATCTTATAAGAAACTTCGTTCATTGATTGCTGCAATAATTGTCATTCGCTTAGTATATGTTGAGCGCCAACTGTATTCGAAGTGCCCCGTCATTTAAAAATTTATCCTGACTGTCAAGAATCTGTAATCGCTGGTACTGAAAAAAAAAAAATCTGTAAATAAAATGAGAAAAATATCTTTCTCTTGCTCAGATCAGTGTAATTTCATTTACTATGAAGAGTTTAGTGTATCACGAAAGCACAAGGAATTTGTCAGCGCCTAATGTTCCAATGAATACAATATAATTGGCCAAACTTAGTGTTTTATTTATTTATTTATTTATTTTTTGTCTTTTTGAGACAGGGTCTCGCTATGCAGTTCAGGCTGGCCTTGAGCTCACTTTTGTAGCCCAGGCTGGTCTCGAACTCGCACCGATCCTACTGCCTCAGCCTCCCAAGTGCTGGGATTACAGGCGTGCACCACCACGCCCGGCCCACTGTTGTTTTTTTTTTTAAAACGGTATGAACTCAGAAGATCTGTAATAAAAGGTGAGAATCTGAAGAATTCACAACCTTTCCTGTACATGCCAGTTAATCCAGGAGTGAAAGAAAGCTTTGGACACGACAACTGGACATAAAAACAACTGTGTAATTGCATGAATTCTCTTTTCTCCTCTCCTACTCCAAAGATAAGCTATGGAGTAAACACCCGGACTTGGATCAAGTCATTGAACAGCCTGCAAAGGATGCTGAATCTCGAAAGAAGCAAAGACAGCAGTAACTCTTTGCAGCTTTACCGCCAGAAAAGCCAACCAACTTCACGACTCAGGCACTTTCGGCAGCCGGGCACAGGGCCCGCGAGCCCAGGTGGAAGTCTTCGGAGCTCCGCCGCTCTTTTCGCGCTCGCCTCTCTGCAGCGCGCGCACCTCGCGTCCTTTTCCCCGAGGCTACTCCACCTAGCTCCGGAGCGACCGAAGCTCTCCCGCCGCGTTGTCCTCCGCTCGCCTCCTCCCGACCGAAAAATGCGTTTCCAGGCAACCGCGGGCCGCGGCGTCACTTCCGGCCATTTAAACTCCGGTCCCACCGCTCGCGGCTCAGCTCCCCGTTGCCATTGCCCCTCCCCTCGGCCGTGGGCTTCCTTCCCGCGTCCCCGGGCTGGGGAGGGGGCGGAGGCCCGGCGCAGCGAGCGGCCGCGAGTCCCGGGCGTCGCGCACCTGTTGTATCCAGGCGCTGCCACCTCCGTGCGGCTCTCCGCGGTGCGGGAGCGACGACCCGCCTTGTGGCCGCTGCGGTAGGCGCGGGTCCGGCCACAGGGCGCCGGGACGCGATGGCGGCGGCAGAGCCTGCAGGCTCGAGCCAGCCGGCGCCGCAGGAACAAGGCCAGCGGCCCCAGGCGCAGTCACCGCCGGGACAGACGCCGACCCCGCCGCCTCCTCCCGGGGGCGTCGCGGGCGGCAGCAGCAGGCACGAGAAGAGCCTGGGGCTGCTCACCACTAAGTTCGTATCTCTGCTGCAGGAGGCCAAGGACGGCGTCCTGGATCTCAAAGCGGTGAGCTCGGAGGCGGGGATGGGGCGAACCCGGCCCCTGGCGCATGGAGCCGGCGGCTGGCGGCGGACGCCCCCTGGGGACCGGAGCGCGGGGCCATGTGGCTACCCGGGCTACGGACGGCGCAAGGGGGGAGGGAGGGCCGGGGCCGCTGCACGCGCGGCGTTCCCGACAAAGAGCCGGGACGCGAGCACGCCGCGTGGCCCAGCCGGGCGAGGCGACCGCAGGGGACCGTGGGGCCGTCGCTGCGCCGCGTCCACCTGTGGCCGAGACTCTCCGTGGGCCCAGTGCTTGGTTCGGGGTCACACTGGGTCTGAAGTACTAGCTGTTGGGAATCAGTTTAATAGATAATTCCAGTTGAGACATTGCTACCTGCTTAAGGAAGAACCCAGGGTCCTGCCTCTTCCTGATAAAACCAAATTCTTTTCCATACCTCTCCCCGTTGAAATAATAGTGTGTCTATTTAGTTGGTTGTACTGGTCCTGAGGATTGAAGTCAGAGCCATCGCCCTGAGCCCCTTCCCCGGTCCTATTTTTATTTCTTTATTTTGAGACACAGTATCACTAAGTCTGTTAAGGTGGCCTGGGTGCTCTCGAACTACCTATCTTCCTGCCTCAGCCTCTCAGATGCTGGGAACACAGATGTGCATTGCCATGACCGACTAATAGTA
The DNA here is from genome assembly GCA_004027025.1 of Myocastor coypus. Classification (NCBI taxonomy): domain Eukaryota; kingdom Metazoa; phylum Chordata; class Mammalia; order Rodentia; family Myocastoridae; genus Myocastor; species Myocastor coypus. Next base: position 24,600 of record PVJA010021987.1, read on the forward strand.
ATTTAAAGGAAAAGGACCCCTATTTGTTGTAGACTTGCTTTCATTATTCTGTTGGCTGGAGAAGGACATTTGAATTATCACTTAAATTAGTATCTATTACAGATTTCTAAAAGTGAAAAATTTCGATCTCACTGAAAGGATGGTTTATAACTTTCACTGGAAAAAGTGGAAGCCATCCAGTAAACTTTATTCCACTTAAGGAGAATATATATTTTCTTCTTTGCCATGGGTTGTGGTTTTCAAACAGTATCCACCAAAAGCTGCTCAACCCATAGAAAATGTCTTAACTGTTTCAGGCAGGATTTGGGAGTATTTCACGGTGCTGAGGTGGAAAAAGGAATGCGACCTCTTAATTATAATTCGACCAGTGCACCCCGTTTAAGAATGGGAGCTTTAAAGCTAAAACAAAACACCCAAAACTGAAGATTACTGAATCGCTGCAGATTCCCTCTTTGACTATTATATTGGTCCACACTAGAAGTGATCTGAGCCACCTGAGGTGCCCTGATCACCCATATGACTTGCAGGTGTCCTTGATACCATACTACACAGATGGCAGTGGAAGGAGCACCTGAGCCTGTGCAGTCCTCCAGCATTTCTTGGACCTGAATACTAAAAACTTGTAGGGCAACTTGGCTTGTGGCCCAGGCAGCGGGCCGCACTAGAACTGTCTTTGTGGTTCTGTGTGCGCAGTAGAGGTTCAGTCAGGGGCTGTTGAATTGGATTATCTGAATTTGTTCCATGTTATAACAGTGAAGCATGTTACACATATGTGGCACTTTGGGAATTATTTTTTGCAGTCTTCTTTTTGAAGTGCTGGAATTTTTTTTCCCTACCTTTGAAAACTTCATCCCCCCCCCCATATCTTCTTCCCTAAAAGGCCTCTATTGCATTAGAATTGTAATACATTAAAATGAATTATTTTTGAAGAATTTCACAGAAACTCATGTCATTGGAGAAAGCCAAAATGCAAACTGCTATTTAGTGTCTAAAAATTCAAATGTAGCTTGTGATTTTTGAACGAGAACTTAGGAAGTTTGGGGTTTTCCAGGTAAAACTGAATTCTATGGATGTAACTTTGGGGACTTTTCTGTCAGTTTGCCTCAGAATATGACAAAACTGGGGGCTTTGCTTGATTTTAAAATTATCGGTTTCCTTAGGCAGTGAATAGGGAGTTTGTTATTGTGCACCATAGTAAAAGATCATCACATGTTGAAGATGGATAGATGCATGAACGCTGATAATTACATATTTCTTTTCTTTTTGGTATCAGGAATCAAACTGAGGACCTTGTGCTTGCCAGGAAGGTGCTGTTCTGCTGAGCTAAATCCTTGCTGGCTCCTTGTACATTTCTTGTGATTTAAAATTTTTTTTTTTTCTTGTTTCAGAACTTTTGTTTCTTTGTTTATTTATTTATTTGTTTTTATGGCCAGGTTAGCCTGCCCTGAAGGCAGGGCTGGCCAGGGATCGATCTGTGGTCCCTGTAGCCGCTTAAGCTTTCCTAAGGTGGCGCTTTAGACCACTGAACCATCCTGCCGGGCCCCCTGTAATTTAAAATTATAAAGAGGTTTTTTTTTTTTTTTTTTCCTTATGTACTACTTTGGGAAAGGGCTCTTTAAACATAGATAGATGTTTTTAAACGCTATGCACTTGACTTTTTTTTTTTTTAAAAAAAGAAGTATGGACTAACAATAATTTTTGTGAAAATAACAAATATAAAAAATCTTCCCCTAAAATGTCCATGAGTGCATAGATGCTGTTATTTTCTGACTAATATATTGCTGAACAATATGACCAGAATTCTGTATTCTAGTCATACATTTCTTAATAGCCAATGAAAGGCAGTTTAGCAAAGCAAGTAAATTTTAATAAATATTCTGATAGAGATTATTTGGAGAGAATGTAAATACACTGTGACTTGAGAAAGTTGTATTCATTGTCTCCTCACTGCATTTTCCTGACCTGGTCTCATTTACAGTAGTGGTGGTAGGGCAACATCCAGATCTTTACAAGCTGTGTAATTTTGCCAATTTATATTGTTATAGCTGACATTTAATGAAAGCTATGTGCGAGACATTGTAATATGCATTAACTTTATCTTCTTAACAACTGTGGAAGTATGGGCCTACCATACTCATTTTTTAGAAGATAAAACTGCTAAGTGAAATAAGCCAAAATAGGTTAAATATCTTTTCAAGTGTCCTGGAGTAGAGCTGATATTTGATGCTCAACTGTTTATTGTTATTTTGTATGCTGTCTTTCAGTTATTAAAAAAAATAAAGCCCTAAGTTTTCATTTGTGCAAGACATAAAATCTTTCTTGTAGAGAAAAATGCATGATGTTCTTACTCCCTTACCAGTTACAGAAAAGAGGTAGATTCTGAACTCCTCCATTACAATTGCGGGTAAGGATAGCAAATTCTGTGCTGTTCATCAAATTACACTATTTTTCCAACAAGGAACTTCAAAAACAGTTAAGATAGTCACAATTAAGTGTCTCCAGTTTGTTTGGAAATTTTCTATTTAATATGATTTATGGCTGAGTTTATTTGCCATTTTCCTACTATTTAACTTCAACTATTTAAAGTAGTTCAAAATTGCAGTATTAACTACTTCAGGTGTACTGATAGTATTAAGTACATTCTTTTTTTTTTTTAATTTATTTATTTATTTTTTCTTATTTCAGAACCTTTGTTTATTCACTCATTTTTATGGCTGGCGCAGCATGTGGTGCCAGGGATCGAACCATGGTCCCTGAAGCTGCCCAAGCTTTCCTAAGCAGGCACTTTAGACCACTGAGCCATCCCGCCGGGCCCTTAAGTACATTCTTATTGTTCCCCATTTCAATATTCTTATTATTCCCCAGAATATTTCATCCTGCAAAACTCCATAACCATTATACTTTGGACTAGTTTCTGTCTTTTTTTTTTTTTTTAAGAATTTTTTTTTAATTAATTTTTTTTTTTTTCTTGTTTCTGAACCTTTGTTTATTCACTCATTTTTATGGTCGGCTCACCCTACCCCGAGGGCAGGGCTGGCGCAGCATGTGGTCCCAGAGATCTAACTGCAGTCCCTGAAGCTGCCCAAGCTTTCCCAAGTAGGCGCTTCAGACCACTGAGCCATCCTGCTGGGCCCCATAGTTTCTGTCTTTTTACGTAGTTAAGTTACAAATTGCCTGAATGATCCATGGGTTCATAGGATAAAGTATTTATAGTGTCTCACTTTGCTAGTCCCTGACTCATACTCATTTAAAATACACTAGTTAATACATAGCATGGATGAGATAAGTAACTGAACCTCAGCTTTAGTTTATAATACTTAGCAAGGATTGTGAGGTAGAAATCAGCCCAAGGGGAGACATGAGTAGGACAGCCAGCACTTGAATGCTGGCTTCAAAATTCTCAGGAGAGTTCCACTCCTTTGATGTATATGGTGTCAAAGCAGAGCAGTTACTTGCACATCCAATGTTGATAGCAGCATTATGCACAGTAGCCAAAAGGTGCAAGGACTGCAAGTGTCCATCAGTGAGTGGGTAAATGGAAATAAACTGTGGGATTGTTCAGCCTTAGGAGGGAAATTCCCACATGGGCTACAGCATAAAAGAAAAGAACATTATGCTGTGTGCACTAAGCTTGTGTTCTTTCTCTCTGTCTCTCCCTCTCTCTCCCTCTCTCTCCCTCTCTCCCCCTCTCTCCCCCTCTCTCCCCCTCTCTCCACCTCTCTCCACTCCCTCCCACCCCATAAAAAAAGCTGTTGATCATAATGGCACATGCCTGTGATCCTAGCTGTCAGCTGAGACAGGAAGTTCACAAACTCAAGACCAAACCAACGTGGGGTACACAGTGAGTTTGAGGTCAGGGTGGACTACAACAACAAGATAATATGGGTAGAGACCTATTAAGAATGGTAAAATCACAAAACACCCCAAATGCCAAATGCTGACAAGAATGTAGAGCAATAGGAAGTGTCATGCCTTGCCGATGGGCTGCCAAATGATCAGCCACCACTTCAGCATAGGAATTGGCAGTTTTCTTACAAAACTAAACACACTATTCCCATATTATCCCAAAAGCATGCTCCTTTGGTATTTACTCAGGAGAATCCAAACTTAAGGTATACATGAATATTTATAGCACTTTTATTCATAATTCACAAAACTAGGCAGATAAAACACTTTTTCTGTAGTTAAATGGATACCCTGTGGTATACCCAGATAGTGAAAATTGTTCAGTGTTGAAAAGAACATGAGGTATCAAACCATCAAAAGATATAGAGGAAACTTAAGTGTGTCTTACTAGGTAAAAAAAAGTCAATCTGGGCTGGGTGTGGTGGCGCATGCCTGTAATCTCAGCACTCGGGAGGCTGAGGCAGGAGGATCAGTACAAGTTTGAGACCAGCCTGGGCTACAAAAGTGAGCTCAAGACCAGCCTGAACTGCATAGTGAGACCCTGTCTCAAAAAGACAAAAAAAAAAAGTCAATCTGGAAGGGCTTGGTACTGTTACAATTCCAACGAAATATTCTGTGGGCGGCAGAACTGTGAGGACAGTGATTATCCATCTTGACTCATTTAGGGGGAGGGTGTAATAAAATAGCAGAACAGGATTTTCAGGGTGTTTTATGGTATTAGAATGGCAGGTGCACATCATGCATTCGTTCAGACCCATAGATGGAGTGAATCATACACTTAGTGAACGTTCATTGATGTTAACAAGTGTGCCACTGTTGATAGTGGTTCTCTATGATCAGTGACATAATCTTTCCCCAATTTTCCTATTTCTATATTCTATTTTATTATTTATTTTTTAATATTTTGTCCAGCTCAGTCCCCTGGGAGTGGGACTGGCACAGCATGTGATGCTGGGGATTGAACTGCCGTCTCTGTAGTTGCCTAAGGTTGCCTAAGCAAGCACTTTAGACCACTGAGCTTTCTCTCTGGCCCTGTCTATATTCTATTTTAAATGTTAAGAAGGAAATTTGAACTTACCTTCTTTTCTTTTATGTTTTCTCTGGTAGGGTATAGCATGGAGCCTGCACTTGTGCTTGGGGAACGGGTAAATGGGAACTTTCTGCAATTTTGTACAATTTTGCTGTGAATCTAAAACCACTTCAAAATAGAATTGGGTGTGTGTGTGTGTGTGTGTGTATAAAGTTGATGTTGATGCATCTATTCTAGGCCTAATTATTAGACAGTTGTCAAGTACAAGATACTCGGCTCAATGGAAGAAAGCTTCAGGAGACTGAAGCTTTATAGCACCTAGGAAAAAATGATCACTGATTGCAAATAGTAACTGACACTATAGCAGTGCTTTTTGTTAGCACATTTACTTCTCAGAACAAAACTATTACAGAAGTAGCCTGTGTCCATTTTGCTGATTATAAGATTGAGGGTAAATAGGTTAAGTGACTTAGTATCCATGGTAAGCAAAATAAGAAAGAAAGAAAAAAAAAAAGAACTTGCAGCATCAGTCTCATAATCACCAAAATGGAGTGGAATGCATATTTCCTTTTCAAAATTTAAAAAAAGTAACTATTCAATAACTGTAAACAGCCGAACATTTGGACAAAGGTTAGAATAGTCTACAATAAAAGTTATCTACTGTGTTATGGCCCACAGAGAACCACTATCAACAATTCTCAGTATTTTCTCAGTTTCTTACACCATGTAATGGTGTAAAGCGAAAATCAAGTTTTCTTTTTAATGACTTCATCATAAGGATCTGTCCTATAGTCCAGAATTGACCATTCTTATTAAAGATACAGGTGTATAAGTTGTTTCTAGTTAGTTTTTTTCATTTCTCCAACAAGTATGAGTTGTGTAGTTCCGGTAGCTTCCAGTTCAGGGTTGTGGGGAAGGCAGGGAAACTGGCAGTTGTACACACTTCACACTGTTGGGGAGGGCTTGGAAGAACTTACTTGAGCTGTGAGGACTGGTGAGTGAGGGTTGTTGGAGGCTTCTGGGGCATTGGGAGGTGACCTGGGAGCTAAGTCAGATTACACTGGAATGTGTGAAACTTAGGAATTTAAAGTCTCCTGCTCCTCTGCTAGGGACAATATCTGGATTCCTACAGAGCCCTGCCTCCCCTGGCCCTCCTCTCCACTACTCTTATAGAGCAACTTTTCCAGACATGGCTTCCGTCCCAGTAGGTTCTCTCTGACAAGCATGTATGCACACACACACACACACACACACACACACACACACACACACACACACACGAGCGTGTTGCTTTCTAAAATATTTCTTCTTTCTAAGTGCTTTGAAAAATATGCCCCAAGCTGGGCGCGGTGGTGCTCGCCTCTAATCCCAGCACTCAGGAGGCTGAGGCAGGAGGATCGGTGCAAGTTCGAGACCAACCTGAGCTACAAAAGTGAGCTCAAGGCCAGCCTGAACTGCATAGTGAGACCCTGTCTCAAAAAGACAAAAAAAAAAAAAAAAGAGAGAAAAGAAAAAGAAAAAATATGCCCCTTCAGGGACATACTTGCCCTATTTGCCAGGACTTGTGAATGTGACCAGTTACATGGCAAGATGAATTGGAGTTGCTAAACAACTGAGGTTAAGATGGGGAGATTGTCCCTTGTTTGTTCTCTGGGCCCAGTATAATTGCTGAGCCTTAGAGGAAGAAGGGCCAGAGAGGCAGCTCACGGCACAAGCACCTTCCTGGAAAGTACAAGGTCCTAAGGTATTGGAAAACTTTCAAAACTATAAACAAATATCTTCTGTCTTATAAATTTGGTATTATGTCTATATTTGGTAGTTACATTTATTTAGTATGTTTTAGCTACTGAAATAAATTTGTTTTTATTTCTTCAATGAATTTGACATAAGTTCTCAGTAAAGGACATTTTTTTATATTATATGTGCATGGGGGAAGGAAGAGTGGGGGGAGGGAGGGAGGGAGGGAGGGAGGGAGAGAGAGAGAGAGAGAGAGAGAGAGAGAGAGAGAGAGAGAGAGAGGAGGCTGAGGTTGAAATAATTTCCTGTAATGAGTTAGCAGACTGAGCCATTGTTAGTTACAAAGGCAGCAACAGGAAAGTTGGGTTTCATTCAAGTCAGAGTTCATGTTTACTCTCTTTGTGATTTTTAGATTATTTTAAAATCAGGGACTGGGGAGATAGCTCAGTAGAATAAACGCTTGCCTGGCAAACGCAAGGACCTGAGTTCAATCCCCAGTCCCACAAAATAAAAATAAAAATAAAAATAAAATCAACATATGAGTAATGTAGTCTTGAATTTGGTAAGCCTGCCTATTATTTTGTCCATTGTTTTCTGATAAGATGAAAATTTGTTACATTTATTGAAAGACATTTAGCCATTTCATGTGAAAAATTTCTAACATATTATACATCTTTGTGTTTATAAACTGAGAATACTGTACAGGATTTTTTTTTGGCAACTCAAGGTAGTCATTAAGGGTGATGTTTTATTAATACTGCATGTTGGACTACCAGTGACTACTGCTATGTTTAGTTGCTTCAACCTGGCATACTTCCTAAGGTGTATTTTGTTTTTACTTTATTTTACTTTTTTAAAAAAATTATAATAAATAATTATTTATTTTTTAAATTATTGTTTGAACCTTTCAGTGCCTAGGTACCCCCCTAGTGTCCCAAATCATACTTGTTTTTCTTCTGTTCAATATTAAATACCCTTGGGGCCCGGCAGGATGGCTCAGTGGTCCAAAGCACCTGCTCAGTAAAGCTTAGGCGCCTGCAGGGACCGCAGTTAGATCCCCGGCACCACATGCTGCACCAGCCCTGCCCTTAGGGCAGGTTGAGCTGGCCATAAACATAAAGAAATAAACAAAAGTTCTGAAACAAGGAAAAAATGTTTAAAAAGTATTAAATACCCTTCATAGTTAAGAACCATATAAACTTAGATGTAAACAGATTCCAAATGGGGTGAACTCTTTATATATAGAAAAATACACCTTTTTTTTTTAGAATTTTATTTATTTATTTTTTTCTTGTTTCAGAAGTTTTTAAAAAAATTTTATTTATTTTCTTGTTTCAGAAATTTTGTTTGTTTATTCACTAATTTTTATGGCCGGCTCAGCCTGCCCCGAGGGCAGGGCTGGTGCATCATGTGGTGCTGGGGATCGAACCAAGGTCCCTGAAGCCGCCCAAGCTTTTCCAAGCAGGCGCTTTAGACCACTGAGCCATCCTGCCAGGCCCCTGTTTCAGAGCTTTTGTTTGTTTACTTATTTTTATGGCTGGCTCATCCTGCCCTGAGGGCAGGGCTGGCACAGCATGTGGTGCCGGGATCGAACTGCGGTCCCTGCAGCTGCCTAAGCTTTCCTAAGTAGGCGCTTTGGACCACTGAGCCATTCTTCTGGGCCCCAAAATATACTTTTTATATCAGTACTTTCTCCTTAGAAACATTTTTCTATATCTTGGTACTTTGTTCTGAATTTTATTTCGCTATGAAGACACACAAGTGGTGCTAGTCTGTTACACTGCATATTGTACCTTTCATAGAACAACTTTTCCTTACCTTAAATGAGAAGTTAGATCAAAAATGGTGAGAGTAGTTATACAAATGCAGTGCTTACCATGTGCTAGGCATTCTGAGTGTTTTCAAATATTTGCTCAGTTAATCTTTATGACAACAGTACCTTAGTTTTGTTGGTTCAGCTCAACTATGGCAATATGATTGGCTTGGGAGCCATCCAAGGGGTGGGTGGCAGGGCATGCTTCTGGGTGTGTGGGTGGGTGGTGGTGATGTGGCTTAGGATGCTCCTCTGATCCTTTAGCCCTTCTCTGGTGATATATCCCTTCCCTGCTTCATGAGTCTCCTGAGCTAAGCAGCTGTGCCCTGCTGCACTCTCCGCCATGATATACCTGCCCTCCAGCCTGCTGACTGCTGACAGAACCTGTGAAACCAGTAGATAAATTAAGCCTCTCCTCCTTTTAGTTGTGAGTGTTGGAGATTGTGTCCAGCAACAGGAAAGCTACAGTTATCCAACAGATGAAAACACCTAGAGGTACAGAGGGGCCTTTTTTTTCTAAATCAACATTATTATTATTTTTTTTCTTTTCCCCTTTCTTTTCTTTGAAAATTGACATATTGCATATTGTCCTCACAATCGTTCTACAGAGTACAGTGTGTGGGCATGACCCATCTCCCTATTGATGTTTCTTAGAAAAAACAAAAAAGGAAAAGAATATACTTCTCGTTGGACTAAGAGGAAGCAAGTACATATACAGTCAAATGTTCTGCAATTGCAGTGGGCCACCAGTGAAGCTTATGATGTTGGAGGCTATTGAATCTAAGCCTCCGAAAGCTCGTCTCACCAACCTAGCTCTGTGTTTCATGCATTGTAATTAAGCATTGTTTTTTTTTTTCCTGCTGGGTGGTCAAGGGCAAGTTGAAGCAAGACCTGTATAACAAAACATTCATTTTTTTAAATTTTTTATTTTTTATTTTATTTTTTATTTTTTTTTTTTTTTGGTATCTTCCAGGGTCAAATCCCCTCAGGATTAAGTTTGGGACCATAGGCAGTACTTTGTAGAACTGTTGTTAGTGTCAGCCTTTGGGACGAGTCACGGCCATTGCTTGGCCATTTTGCTTTCTGTGAAAGCCTGAGAGAATGTTTTCCTGTGGGTGACTCTCCTTAGACACACCACAGTTCATTCATCCCTTTCCTCTGAGGTCCCATAATCTCCTTGACCAGGAAATTTGGGACACCTCTGAGTTGTAGGATATTACAGCACAGGTTCCCTTATATCCTGGGTCTTTTTTGACCTTGAAGGGCTAGGGCCAAAATATTGGCTATCCGTGTAGCCCCTCATTTTCTCCAATTTTTGGTCTGTTAACTTACATTCTTAGCCCTCCAGCAGAAAAGCTTTGTGATACTATTACTCTGTAACATAGGTACTTGAGCTTATCATCACTGGCTTTCTGAATATCAAATATCTTTGACTTAGCTTGGAAATGATATTTTCTGACCATCATTGATATTCTAATAACTTTCCATACAATGTGATATAAGCAGTTATACAATTTTGACACAGATATTTGGAAATTCATGGAAATACAAAATTGTACCCTTTCAAGAATATGGTATTTGGCCCAGTCTCCTTATTTTCAAGTACTACTCTTGATAGAATGACAGTAACTGAGTTTACACAAGGAGCAGTATATATCAAAAAGACATGAGTGACATGTATTCCAAACATAATTTTAGCATTACATTGTGCTATAATCAATATGCTGAACCCCGTGAAAGTTCTTAAGACCAATATCTGATTCATCCTGTGTACATCAGTGTATGGTTTTTCTATTGATATGTTTTCTGCTTTATCTGCTTCCAGTCGCTTCGTTGTTTAGTCCATAACACATTCAGCTGTGTTATGCCAGA